>PVJD01008076.1:0-76587 GCA_004026545.1 Mormoops blainvillei | reverse complement strand
AAAAAAAAAATAATAAAGTCTACTATTTTTTTTAAAGCCAGGAGGCTTGGGGATGGAGAGGGATGCAGAGTCGTCCCAGGGTAGGGGTGGGGTGGAGGCAGGGCAGGCATGCATTGGACTAACTCATAAATGGGTGAGGTCCAAGCAAGCAAGACTGTATGCACTTAGAAGAGAGGGACTGCTTGACTAATCTCTCTGTGTGCAGTGCATTGTAATATGTTCGCTGTCAGGTAGGTCCATCCAATTAGGGAACAGAAACAACTCTAAATTATTCAACAGAGGAAATTTAATATCAAGAATTGGCTACACGAAAGATGAAAGAGCTTAGAAGTCAAACATGAGATGGCAGGCCCTACTGCTGTCACGGCAGGTGCCATTTACATTAACGTAGCCTGTCTCCAGCAACAGGAAACTCATGGATTAATTTATATCTAATGTTGAACTATAAATGTTGGTCGTTATGCTTTATTTGACTTTATTTTATTTACCCTGTGCCTCTCAGTGGAAATTATATATTTCGCAGCTGAAAAATGCCTGTTACAAAATAATTAGCAACAGCAGGGTGCAACCGCTTCACCCCTGGGCACAACTGAAGAGAGGAGAAGGGAGCTTCGCCTGAACTCAATATTGGGACTGGCAGGCTAACGCAGAACCTGGGGAAGCTGCCAGTCAGGGGCGGGACCATACAGTGAGGGGCAATCTTGCAAGCTCAGAGGAGACGGCCACTGCCGGAAGGGCCGCCTCAGGCAGATCGAGAGAGGCAGAATTATTTTGGCTTCTGTTCTCTTCTTGCAGTACATCCCATTGGCCTCACCACTTAGAAGCCAGTTGACAAGGGAGTTAGTGAAATGCAGTTATCTCTGATATGCAAAAGGGCAAGGGGAGGCAGAGGATGAATCTGAGAGCAAGTAGGGAATCGGCCAGTTGTTACCACCCTAAGACATGTGGCATCCTTATAAATGGTCCCCATGCAATGCCCCCAGGCTCAGCGGTGCCGCAAAAATTGTTCAACATTTGCTTGACAGCTTCTCCAATGTACCTTTGCCTGCCTTGTCCAGTTACCCTCCTGTGCCAGAAAAGACAGGCCTGTGGAATGCCCACACACCCTACCTGAGCCTTCAGAGTGTAGGCACGAATGATAACTGACTGGCCACAGAGGTGTAGAGGGGCTGTACCCTAAGCTTTACCACTTAAGTCTGTTAGTCTCAGCAAGTTATTTAAGAATCAGCTGACCCACTAGTAGGAAGAAAATGGAGGAATACTCTCATCTGATTGTGAAAAAGGTATGAGATAATTTATGTAAAGAGCCTGATGTATGGTCTATGCTCAGCATATAATAACTACTATTCTTCACTCATTCACATGCACTCAGTGCCTATCATGTGCCAAAGTCTGTTCCAGGGTAAATGCTTTGAATAAGCTGGTCGAAATCTCTATTGTTCTGGAGTTGATATTTTAGTGAAGGTTAATACATTTTATTGTCATATAAAAAAATGCATTTAGATTTCCTAGCAAGCACTTTTCGTTCTGAAATATATAATTTCTACTGAAAGGCACAGTGTAAATACAGTCAAATAAAGCATAATAACCGACACTTGTAATTGTCCAACATTAGAGATGAATTAATCCATGAGTTTCCTACACCTGGAGATGAGCCACGTTAATGTAAATGGCACTTGCCAAGACAGCCGTAGCAAAGGTTTTCCATCAGACGAGAGGATTGCATCAGATAACCTCAAAAATCCCTCCCTTATTTATGATAATTATAAGCTAGACTAAAAGCTCTTTCAGATCTGCCTTGCCCACCATAATATTCCCAACACCTAGCACAGTACCTGTCATTTAACAGGTAGCTAGTAAATATTTGTTAAATAAATGATTGGTGGTTCTTTGATTCTTGGGCCTATAATTCTATTAGCACTGCATGAGGCTTATTATAATACTTATCACACTGTGTGGGAGATATTATTTTATCTGTCTGTCATCCACACTCATTTCTGACATCCCTAAAGAATGGAGGTGATTTTCAAGATCTTTGCTAACCAGGATTATGTACAACAAAAGTCAAATACTAAGTAAACATTGTTGGAGGGAGGGAGGGACCGTGTATGAACAAATGAATGAATCTTTGATCCACGCTTTCATGATTTATGAGCATTCAACCGCACACTTCAAGACTAAAGTCCCATCAGCAAAAGGGCAGAAGGGATTCGAGGGCCCCAGGAGAAAGACGACTATGGAAACAATTGCTAACATTCCAGAGGGGACATTTTTTTATCTTAAATCAGTCAGATTAGAGTAGAGACCCACTAGGTTCATGTTCCCTAGCTAAGTGCTGAGGGATGTCCATTTGAACTTTCCAGGACTTACTGTCTGGACTAGGGGTCAGCAAACTTTTCTCATAAAGGACCAGGCAGCAATGTGCTTGGCTTTGCAGGCCAGATGTCCTTAGTGCAACTACCTAACTTTGTTTTGTGGAGCAAAACCAGCCATAGACAATATGTAAACAAATGAATGTAAGCAAAACGCCTCAATGGAACTTTATTTATGGTCATTGTGATTGGAATTCACATAATTTTCACATGTCCTGAAATATTATAGTCCTTCTGATTTCTTAACTACGTGAAGCACAGGGGCCTTTTAGAGCAGTGACACTATTCTGTATGATTCTGTCATGGTGGGTACAGGTCATTAAGCTTTTGTCAAAACCTGTAAAATGTACAATGCAGAGTGAACCCTGATGTAGACTACGGTCTTCAGTTAATAATCGTGTATTTATATTGGCTTATTAATATTAGCACGTGTACCACACATGCAAAATGCGAATGGGGGAAACAGTGTCAGGATGATAGGGTGGAGGAGGGACATATATAGAACTCTATGCAATATCTGTTCAATTATTCTGCAAATCCAAAACTATACTTTAAAAAAAGGTCTTTAAAAGGTGTTAAAAATATATCTCACACATGAAGTCTGCTTTGTGAGGCCCCAAGTAGCACGGTGATTTAACAAGTCACCACAGTGAATGGAACGGCATGGCAGGTAGTGGCAGGGCCACCACTCACTCCTGTCTTGGCTGAGATGAGAGTCAGCGGCCCCTTCTTCAGGGTCAGTGGGATCCTTGTCCTGTCACAGACCAGTGATTCTGGTTCACTGCAGAAATCCTAGGTCAAGATGAGAAATTCCCAGAGTTTTATACCACAGTGGGACAGTTTTCTGTGTGTGTCTTGGACACGGACCCTAAGGGTAGGAAGGGAGGAAGGGCTAGAGAGTGATAAAAAAGGAGAGAATACCCAGATCAGGCTCTGTTCAGTCTGCTGTTCTGACTCCCTGCTCAACGTTCTCTCATTCAGGACCCCTGAGAGGCAGGTAGGAACATACTTCCATGTCCCCTCTCTGCGATCAGATGCTTACAAGGACTAGAAGGTGAACGTGGATTTGTAATGCAGACAAATATGAGCAAACCATGCTGTCCTGAGAAGCCTGTTAATAAACACTTACCACGTATCAGGTATGGCATTGGGTAAGGTTAAAAAGAAGAATGAGTACAACTATATGCCCCTGTCGACAGGGAACTTATGATGTAACAGTTTTACACAGGAGAAGACCATCTTTATTCTCTTTCAGAGCAAAGTTAATTTGCTCCCTCTGCTCTCCAGTGCATCAGGGTAAGCACGATGCTGATGGAACGCCCTCCACTCAACCTCCCACTCTCACCTGTACCCACAGGACAAGCCTCTACGCCCAAGCTATCCATGTAGTAGACACTAGTCACATGAGGTCATTGAGCACTTAAGATATAGCTAGTACAGTGGAGAAGCTGAATTTTTACTTTAACTTTAATTAATTATAATTTAATAGGTAATAATTCAGTTATTGAGAAGCTCTTAATTGTGTTGGGAACACCTTGGGTATGTGAATCAACTGTTTTTACACTATAAAGTTTATAAAATCTAAATACAAATCAAATATTTCCAATGAAAATTTAACATCCACGTTGTGATGTGCCATAAGTATAAATGCACATGGGAATTCAAAGACTCAGCATGAAAAAAAGCTGTTAAATAGTTTATTAATAACTTGAATATCTGCTACATGTTGACATGTCAAGTTTTTTATATAATAGGATAAATAAGTTATATTATTTAAATTAATTTTGCTTTTCTTTTTACTTCTTCAATGTAACTATGAAAAAACTTATAATTCCATATGTGGCTTGTATTATATTTCTATTGAATGAGTATAGTTTCCTAGTTGGTCTCCAATCTCCATCATCTCTCTGTGCCAGAAAGTCCCTTTGCAAACTCTTTATTTCACATGGCAACTTTTCACTTAGTGCCTCCCAATTACCTTTCATTTCAAATTAGAACCTCTCAGTTTGTACTCAAGACATCCCCCCCACGTCTCAGCTCTGCGGAGCCCACGGTTCCCCAAGCCTACACCTCTGCAATCTCATTTTCTCCCTACCAGGCTGTCTGTGTTCTAGCTAAACAAATCTTTTGCCAAGTCAATTTTAGTGTTATCGTACTTTTGTAGAGGGAATCAAGGCTGATACCAAAGATGAAATGCTATTTGCCCTGACTAATGCTGTAAATGCTTCTCTCCCACCTCTGTAAGCCCCTTCGAGCCAAATCTATACCATGCCTCCCAAGACCCTTACCCCACTTAGCCCAGCATAAAAGGAGTGCGGGGCTATTGTTCTGGGCTCAGAATTTGGAGTCTGTCTCCTCTGGGCCCGTGCACGTAAATAAAGATCGTGCTCCTAACCCCTCAGTGTCTGGTCGTTTCATTTTTCCGTAACGTTTTTATTCCTTTACCCAGCACTCCTTCCCTCAAATCCCTAATTTTACTTTTCTAACCTACAGCTTCTACCTCCTTCAAGGTGTATATCAAAATCCAGGGCTTCAAGAAATATTTCCCATAGTAATATCAGCCCTGCCCCTTTTTTTCTCAGATCCCAAATCACTGGGGCCTTTAAATCCCCTGGTAGCACAATGGCCTTGTCAATGTGTTTGACTGCTGTGACCACGACTTGTGCCCCTAGCTATCCAAAGAAGTTAACCACAGAACAGATGCCATGCCTGCGCAGTTTCACATTGCCCAACAATACCTTCTGCAGTGCTTAATAAATGCTTATGAATGAAAAACCGATACCATACTAAGTCCTAATGAAAGAAGCGTATAGACAGAGACTAGGGCTTTCATGGATTGATACTTCTTCCTATGGGTATGTTTTATGTGGTATGAGACCACATCAGGTATGTCACCTTCATCAAAGGCTTCATTTGCCCAAAGCATTTTCCAATAAAGGCCCCTTTGCTTTAAAGCAGGCATCTGTAGAGACAGAGCTGTTAGCATTCTATCAGAGAGGTCACTTAGCATTTTTCCATGTCAAAAGCAACCCTTTATTAGATAGCCTTGGCAGCCTTAGCACTCTCAAAACCTTTGGTTCTCACTAGGGGCTTTATGTAATTTGCATTTTAATGGAGGTATTGAGCTAACACAGTCTTAGAAGAAGAGTTACCTACAAACATCATTTCAAAGGTATTCTTCCTAACCTCTGATGCACACACAGTGAAAATAGCCTCCAAAAATGAGGATGAAATGAAGTAATTTTTTTATAAAATTAGATGAAAGAATTTGTCCTTAGTATACCCATGCTACAATGAAAGCTAAAAGATGTTCCTCAGGCTGAGGGAAATGCTACCATATGGAAACTCCATTTTGAATTCAAGGTGTTGACAGGATTGGTTTTTTTCTGATGCTTCTCTCCTTAATTTATAGATGACTGTCTTTTCACTGTGTCTTTGTAGAGGGAATCAAGGCTGATACCAAAGATGAAATGCTATTTGCCCTGACTAATGCTGTAAATGCTTCTCTCCCACCTCCGTAAACCCCTTCGCGCCAAATCCATACCACGCCTCCTGAGACCCTCCCGAGACCCTCTTCATTTGACCCAACATAAAAGGAGTGCGGGGCTATTGTTCTGGGCTCAGAATTTGGAGTCTGTCTCCTCTGGGCCCGTGCACATAAATAAAGATCGTGCTCCTAAACCCCTCAGTGTCTGGTCGTTTCATTTTCCGTAACATCTTCACATGGTCTCCCCTCTGTGTGGTCTGTGTCCTTATCTCTTCTTACAAGGACACCAGTCATATTGGATTAGAACCTACCCTAATGACCACATTTCAACTTAATGACCTCTTTAAAGCCTCTATCTCCAAATACATTCCGAGGTACTGAGGGTTGAGTACCTGAATATATGAATTGTGGGGTAACACAATTCAACCCATAGCAAAGGGCAAAAGCAGATGCATGTCCTGTGAAATCCTCAAGGAGTACAAACCAGATAGAGGCAAGGACAGTGTTTTGTCCTCCTGTGTAATTTTTGTCCACATGGGTACCAAAGACGATATTGCTGAGAAAGAGGCTATTTCAGTTTCTGCTTGAACCTCCCACCGGTACCTCTGTATTGGACACAGGTTTAAGTTCGAGACAATTATTCTCTGAGGCCAATTCGAAGGGCTTGGTAAAAGACTACAAAGATGTTTGGGGTGTGTGGACCTAACTTTTATCATTGAATTTCCAGAAGATAAACAGATCCTCCCAGTATAAACCTTACCTTAGAGCATTGTTTCTCCTAGTGGCTCCTGCCACCTGTAAGCTTTGGCCAGTAGTCTATCAACTTGACTACAGGTGGTCTGGTAATTTCTGAAGGGAAAAAATGGAAATTTTAGTTTATATTATTTCATAGGTTGGGAAGTGAAAGATTATTATTGTCAGAAATTTCATGTCATTTCTAATGATAGTTATATATTTAAAGGTTGTTCACGCCTACGAGGGCTGGACTGGCCCATTCTAACCAGCATTCAATTAATAGAGGACCCAATGACAACATTCCCTTATCAGATGGTGCTGTTGGTAGCGGATGGCACCACAGCCTACAATGCGGAACAGCGAGGAGGGACCCATGCACGTACTAGCAGGAAGTTTGCTTGAGAGTTGGACGAAACATACTGATGTGAAGAGTCTGATTCAATTCCTGAAATGGAAAGTACCCATATCAGAACAGTATGCTTGCAACATATCTTCCAAATGTTTCTGTTTGTCACTGAAAAACTACGTTAGAGGAGTAGAACATTTTGTTAATTAGCAATTAATGTGTGAGCTCTGATGCTGGTTCAAAAGATATTTGGAAATCATTGTTGATAAAGAGGTCCTGTAAGGTATGAACTTGAGTAAGCCGTTCAATCTCTTTACTTCAACTCCTTCGCATACAAACTGAGTGTTGGATCCATGACCACTAAAGTTCTCTCTGAATCCCCCAAGCAGTTGTAGTTCTCTGGCCATTTAAGTTGGGCAGTCTTGGGCTAGAAGCCAGTGTTGTTCCATAAGCACTTTGACTTCCTGCTGTTCAGGAAGATAGCAGCATATGATAGTTTAAACAATGGCTCCAGAGGGAGACAAATCCCTAAATACCGCTCTATGCCTCAGTTTCCAGATAGGTTAATAAGGCCATCTGCTACAAAGTGTTGTTAAAAACAATCACTTAGTAGAATTCTTGGTATGTGGGAAGCACTTAATAGATATAAGCAATTATGACTGTAGTAGTTATTAGATGATGATGGTTATGAATACCACTGCCCTCAGCTGAGATCAGTTGGTGCTGAGGGCTGCTGGTGGGAAAGGATGAATTTAAGAGAGGAAGACAAGTAAAACTCAAAGGAGGCAAGAACATACAATGGGGTGAAGATAGTCTATTCAGTAACAGTGTTGGGAAAATTGGGCTGATATGAAATGCAAAAAAATGAAATTACACCACCTTCTTATACCATACACAAGAACCTTTAATAGAGTAAAGACTTAAATGTAAGATTTGAAAACATAAAAATCCTAGAAAAAAACATAGACGGTAAAAGCTCAGAGAGTTCTTGCAGCAATATTTTGTCTGCTGCCTCTCCTTGGTCAAGGGAAATAAAATAAAAAATAAATAAATGGGACGACATTGAACTAAAAAGTGTTTCCACAGCAAAGGAAACTATCAACAAAACGAAAAGGCAACCCACTGGATGGGAGAGCATATTCACCAATGATAACTCTGATAAGGGCTTAGTATCAAAAATGTATGAAGGACTCATGCAACTTAACACCAAAAACAAAAACAAAAACCCACCAAAAAAACCCAATCTAATTAAAAAATGTGCAAAGGACCTGAATAGACACTTCTCCAAAGAGAACATATGGATGGCCAATGGGCATATGAAAAAATGGTCAACATCACTAAAGCATCAGAGAAATGCACATTAAAACCACAATGAGATATACCTTGTGCCTCTCAGAGTGGCTATCATCATAAATCAACACACAAAATGTGTTGGTGAGGATGTAGAGAAAGGGGAACCCTCATGAACTGTTGGTGGTAATGCAGACTGGTGTAGCCACTTTGGACAGAAGTATGGAGTAACCTCAAAACATTAAAAATGGATCTGTCTTATGACCCAGTGATTCCACTTCTGATATGTATCTGAAGAAACCCAAAATACTGATTTGAAAGAACACATGTATACCTATGTACACTGTGGCATTATTTGCAATAGCCAAGATTTGGAAGCAGCCCTACTGTCCATCAGTAGATGGCCTTTTTCATCTGTGGTACATTTACACAATGAAATACTACTCAGCCACAAAAAAAAGAAGGAAAGCTTATCCTTTGTGACAGCAGGGATGGACCTAGAGAGTGTTGTGCTAAGCAAAATAAGTCAGTCATATAAAGACAAATACCATATGATTTCATTTATATGAGAGATCTAATGAACACAATAAACTAACAAACAAAATAGAAACGGACTCATAGATACAGGGAAAAGACTGATAACTGGTAGAGAAGAGGGGGGTTGTGGTGCTGAGTGAAAAAAAGTGAAGGGATTAAGCAAAAAACACCCCTAACTCATAGACACATCATACACAGATAACAGTATGTTGATTACCAGAGTGAAGGCGGGTGGGCAGGAGATAGAAGAGGGTAAAGGGGGTATAAATAGTGATGGAAGGAGACTGGACTTTGGGTGGTAAACACAGAATACAATATATAGATAATATATTATAAAAATGTACACTTGAAGCCTATGTAATTTTATTAACCAATGTCACCCTGATAAATTCAATAAAAATTAAAAAAAGAAAAGTAAAACTCTAATTACATATCCCAACATCTTAGAATAGAAAATGGGCCTGGTTGAGGCTTGTTCTGGAATGAGGAAACAGAGTCAGTGGGCTATGAATTTCAGACCAAAGGCCATCCAGTGAGTCAGTAATGGAACCTGGAACCAATCCCAGGATACATGCTTTGTAACTATCCTCTGCAAATGGGTTCAAATCTCATAGAGTCTTAGATTTCCTAACCAAAGGGGAAAAAAGGGCCCCCTTTCTCTACATTAACATGAGTTTGAAGACCATCTATCAAAGAAAAGTACATGGACCCATCCACTGATGACAGAGGCTATTGGAATAAACAGTTTTAAGGATATAGGAATAGTGATGATAATCCCCCTGAAATAAGTTTCTCTTCCCAGAACTCTCTCATGGAGCCCTGAGTGCTGATGAATAAGATGAACTGTAACTCCCCCTCCCATTGCAAAGACAGATGTCATGGAAAGATGCTGAAGGATGACCCACCTGGCCACAGATGGAAACTCGACAGCAATCATTGTCCACACACACACTTAGTAAAGATAAAAATGTCCTTTGTCCTCATCTTCTCTAAACTCCAAGATACAGAGCAGATGCTTGTTAAATATTAGTTAGATCAGATGCTTACTCCATTCGCTCACCATTCTTTCATTATTAAATATCTCGAATTTATGTTAATAGATGCAGCCATGCTTCTCTTACCAGACATTTAAATCAAAATTCTAAATTTAACCTAGCATATATAACCTTTGCTATTATGTAATACCTCAGAATTTATTCCTTCTGATAAGACCACCACCGCTCTTTCGTTCACATTCACTCAGCTTAGGTGGGGATGACTCCACATCCCCTGCTCAAAGAGAAGTTTGTGATACCAGACTAGGTCATCAGAGCACTCATTTTCCTGGTCTCAATATTTGGCTCAGAACATATGACTCAAAAAGGACCAGTGAAGAAAAAGGAAATGTTTTCCAGAACTGCCAAAAATGATAGAAATTCTTTCCCACAGTACTTAAACCTTGGAGCATGTGACCCTTTCCCCACCCAGGGTTTGCGAATCAAGGTAGAACAGAAGAGTATCGAGCTGAGAGATGAAAGCAGTCATATTCTGGTGATGTTGCTTGGTCCCCTGAATCCAGCAGTGGTAAAGGCCAACCCACCACCCTTGACTATTTAGTTATGTAGACTGATAAATTTTTTTATTAAAAGAAGTCAATGAAAGCTTGTAAATTTTGATATTTGTCACTTGAACTTGATCAGTATATTAGTTTTCAAAGGCTGTCATAACAAAGTGCCACAGACTGAGTTGCTTAAACAACAAATTTATTGTCCCCCAGTTCTAGAGGCCAGAAGTCAAAGGTCAAAGTATTGGCAGATAGGTTTTTTTCTGAGGCATCTCTCCTTGGCTTGCAGATGACCACCTTCTCATTGTGTCCTCTCATGGTCTTTCCTTTATGCATGCATACCTGGGGCCTCTCTGTGTGCACCAATTCCCTTTTTTTAAAGGACATCAGTTATATTGGATTTGATTCCATTCTAATGGCCTCATTTTAACTTAATCACTTTTTAAAGGCCTTATCTCCAGATACAGTCATATTTGGAGATACTAGTGATTAAGTCTTCAACATGTATTTTGGCACACACAACTCAGCCCATAACACCAGTAAGAATGAAAATATGAGTTCCGAAAAACAAAGAGAAAAAATTATCAAAGAAACTATGAAAGGGCTTATTGGAGATAAAAGACAAACATTTCCAAACTGGAAGGGCCCACCAAGCCTGTAGCATTGACACTCATCTAGACACATCATTGTGACATTTCAAAATGACAAGAAAAAGAAGATCCTACAGATTTTGAGGTGAAGAAAACAGGTCACCCACAAAAGAACAAGAATCAGGCTATCACCAGATTTCTCAGCAATTCTGGGAACTAGAAGAGAATGGAACAAGGCCTTTGAAGTTCTAGGAAAATGCTATTTCCAACCTTGAATTCTCTACCCAGACAAAATATCATTTACATTGAGGGTAGAATAAAAATATTCCTAGGCATTCAAAATTATGCATTTCTTTTTTAATTAAATATTATCGATTAGGCTATTACAGTTGTCCCTATTATCTTCCTTTGACTCATCTGCCCAGCACCCCCCGCTCCCTCACACAGTCCTTGCACCATTGCTCGTGTCCATGAGTCATGCATGTAAATTCTTTGGCTTCTCCATTTCCTATACTGTACTTTACATCCCCCTGGCTACTCTATAATTACCAATTTGTTCTTAATCCCTTCACTGCTTCACCCATTCCCTACATCCTCCTCCCATCTGGAAACCTTTTTCTTAAATAAGTTCCTTTAACATTTCATATAATAACAATATGGTGATGATGAACTCCTTTAGCTGTTTTCTTGTCAAGGAAGCTCTTTATCTGTCCTTTGATTCTAAATGATAGCTTTACTCAGTAGAGGAATCTTGACTGTAGGTCCCTGCTTTTCATGACTTTGAATATTTCTTGCCAGTCCCTTCTAGCTTGTAAAGTTTCTTTTGAGAAATCAGTAGATAATCTTATGGGAACCCCCCTGTAGGCAACATACTGCTTTTCTCTTGCTGCTTTAAGAATCTCTCTTTATCTTTAACTTTTGGTATTTTAATGATGATGTGTCTTAGAGTGAGCTTTTTTGCATCCATCTGGTTTGGGACTCTGTGCTTCCTGGACTTGTATGTCTAATTCCTTCACCAAATTAAGGACATTTTCTTTCATTATTTTTTCAGATAGATTTCCAATTTCCTGCTCTATGTTTTTTCCTACTGACACCACTATGATGCAAAGGTTGAAATGCTTGAAGTTGTTCCAGGGGTTGTTTACACTATTCCTTGTTTTTTTATTCCTTTTTTCTTCTTGTTTTTCTTATTGGTTGTTTTTTCTTCCCTTATGTTCCAAATCATTAATTTGATTATCAGCGCCATGTGCTTTGTGTTGTTTCCCTGTAAATTGTTCTTTATTTCAGTTAGCGTATCCTTTGTTTCTGACTGGATCTTTTTAATGCTGTTGAGGTCCGTACTAAGTTCCTTGAGTGTCCTCATAACCAGTGTTTTAAACTCTGCGCCTTAGAGATTGCTTATCTCCATTTTGTTTAGTTCTTTTTCTGGAGGTTTGATCTGCTCTTTCATTTGGATCATGTTTTTTTGTCTCCTCATTTTGGCTGCCTCCCTGTGTTTGTTTCTATATATTAGATAGAGCTGCTGTGCTTTGGTAACATGGTCTAATGTAGTAGGTGTCCTGTAGGGTCCAGGGATATAGTCTCCTCCATAACCCAAGCTGGGTACTCAAGGTGTGCCCTTCGTGTGGGCTGAGTATACCCTCCTCTTGTAGTTGAGCCTTGGTCACTGTTGTCAAGTCAATGGGAGAGATTTACCTAGGCCAGTCAGCTTCAAGGACTGGCTGTGAACACACAACTAACCTCTGCTCCCCGTGGAGGATCAGCTGTGCTGGGGCAGGGTGGTGGTGCTCCTATGTGGTCTGTAGCAGTCTCTGGGTTTTCCTGGGTAGCGCAGGCCAAGGTCAGACACCACTTGTGATCTACCTGGGTCTACACAGCCTGGGCTATAAAGCAGATGGCTGCTGCTAGTGCTGGGCTTGGAGTTTCCCAGGAGAAGCCAGGCTGTGAACTTAGGCTGGCTCTTGCTAGTGCCAGATCTGGGACATTTAGGAAGAAGTTCAGGGGCTGGGGACTCACTGAGGGTGGCTGTTGCTTGTTTGAGAGGGTTTAGGAAGTTGTGAAGCATAAGCCAAGATCAACCATTCGTATGGAAAAGCTACTATTAACAGCTTGGGTGGGCCTGTAAGTTGGTTGGGACAGTCTCAGGGGATCTCCAGAGCAGGGTAAACAGTGTTACCCAGGTAGATGGAATCTCAGATATGGCACCTGCCTGATGGCTCTGTGGCTCTGTGGCTCTGTGTTGGGGGTGTGGCTCAGGAAAGTGACAATAGCCTCTGCCTGCCTCTCTGTCTGGGTAAAAGCTGTCTTTCAGCTCTCATCCTGATGCCAGACACTTAAGTTCCTCCCTGTATGCTACAGGTAGCAGCCTTTCAAGCTGCTATCCCATTGTGGAGCTCAAAGGGAGTGAGCCTGAGTAAATTCGTGTGTAGTTTCATTAAGAGGGACTGTTTGTCATTCTAGAAGTTTCTCCCACCGACTCAATCCCTTCTGGTTTTTGCAGCCAGAAGTTGTGGGGGCTTATCTTCCTGGCACTGGAACCCTGGGCTGTGGGACCTGATGTTGGGCTGGGACACCTTGCTCCCGAGATATCCAACCCAAATTTTTACCTACCACACGTGGGTGTGGGACCAGCCCGTTCCGCATCTCCACCCCTCTTACCGGTCTGGATAGATGTGGTTTCTTTAATTCTATAGTGGTTGGGCTTCCATTCAACTCAATTTGTGATGGTTGCTCTGTAGTTTTGTTGTAATTTTGATGTGGTTGTGCAAGGATGTGAGCCATGTTTACATATGCCTCCATCTTGACTGAAAGTAGGCATTTATTTTTAATATGCCTTGTTGCAGAAACTATTAAGGATATGCTCCAGGAAAAAAAAGAGCAAACCAAGAACAAGGAAAACATGGTCTCCAAAAACTGAAACAGTGAGGAAGCCCCAATGTGGTGACTGTGTAACATCTGAGGGACAGGTAGCCCAAGGAGGGGTACCTCAGGGAAATGGATGGAGGATATTTAATAGAAACGCTGTTTGATCAAGTATTTGGAAATAAATTAAGGATATAATATAAACAAACAGTGCCAGAAAAAGAAAGCAGTTAGAGACCTAAAAAAAAAAAAATCCCAAAACTCTACCAGAGTGGAAATATAATCATAGTAAAAAAAATAGGGTTCTGTACTAAACAGTTAAAATGACCTTTAGTTCTGAAACTGAACCCATAGACAACAGAATATAGCTATGGTTTGGGGACAGAATGTAAATAGTATTGATCTTGACAATATGGCAATTCAAATGACAGAAATCAGGAGGTAAAAGGATGAAAGGAGAGTTGTGAGAAAGGGTAAAGAAAGGGTAAAGATGCAAATGTTCTCATTTTCGAGGTAGAAGGTAAAAAATGTCTACAGGTGATCGAGAAATACAGTGCTGTATGTAGGACTGGGTTTCAAAGGAGGATGATAAAAGGAATAGAATAATAATAAATTAAAAGAGTGAGGGAAAGGGGACAGGGGGTGATAAAATCATAATAGATCAGTAGCAGAAATTCAGTAACTACCTTCTAAAACTGACCAATAAGAAAATAGGAATATAAACATTTTATTTAGATATGGGAGTTAACACCAAAAGAAACAGTGAGAAGGTTACATGCGGTTGCCCTGGGAAAAAGAATGGGAATTAGAAAAGGGTGAAACCAGGAACTTTTATTACCAGAGGTTTTCATACTTTGACTTATTAATCATAGTCACTTATTTTATAAATTTATTTTTTAAATTCTAAAGCATTCTGAGACCACTGGCAAATAATTTTCAGGCTCTTGCTTCATGTAGAGATCCTGATTCTCAGGGGCAGCTGCCAGGTCCCAGCACCAAGAAGTGCTTTTCATCCATCTCACTGTGAGCACCATAAGCAATAAAGCCCCCATGATCTTCCATAGGTCCAGGGCCTTTAATAGCTTTTGGTAGTTATGTGGTACTTTTCATCTAAGGAATGCAGTACATGTTATGACATTACCTCACCATGTTTCTGTGTAGAAGGTAGGAGGCAGGTATTAGGAACCCCATTATACATATGAGAAAACTGAGGCAAAGAGCTCTCATAACCAACCCACTAGGTTGGTTCTATCACTCAGTATTAAGGGGTAATTCCTGGACCTCAGGACCCTTGTAAGGGACTCTGGGAGATTTAACCTGGCTTTTTAAAGTCCTGAAGAGGATTTTTTTGTGAAGACACTTGTGAGTAGGCTTAATTATGGGCTCTGTCTCTTCCCTCTTTTGGCTGAGTGATCTGGGTCCAAGGAAGGGCGGAGCCACGGGGAGAAGGGAGTAAGTCACAGGTGGTGGAGGAGGATGGGGAGAAACGAGAAAGAAAGACCTAGTTAATTTTGAGCAGACTCTTACCAACTCACTAAATAGATCAGAAAGTATTTCTATCACCCCTCATTAGGTTTTCAGTTCTTTGCTTGCTGGTCAGGAGATGTCAAGGAAGAATAAAATTGGTGCCCATTCATTAGTAGCTTATACTTTACTTGAATTCATAAGAAATACACACACTGAAAAATATGGAAACAGTGCTGCCCTGGTAGGTAGAAACAGGACAGTAATTGAAATAAGATTATACAGAAAAGAAAGGTGGGTGAAGGCTTGAGCAGCCATTTTTTTCCACCCGTAGATCTCTAGTGAGCGCCCACCATAGACCAGGCACTGTGTTAGAGGCTTAATGTACAATACTCCATCTGGGCGTCCATGGGCTTCCAGGCTAGATCACTGGGGGAGAAAATGGTTGGCAGGGAGTCTGCAGTAGGAAGCGTCAGGGAAGTCTCCCAGACGAAGTAAAATCTGCAAACTGAGACCTAAATAAAGAATGGACATTTTGCCTGCAAAATGGAGGAGAGCTTCTGGGCAGAGGAAGGGGAGCCTTCCAGATGGGGGGAGCAGTAGAAGAAAGGGGTTTCAAGGGAGAAAGGAGGGCTTGGGCTCAAATCTGACAATGCTTTTCTGAGGCCATCCGGCATTCCCCTCCCAGGCCAGGACTTTTCCTTTCAATGGATGATACTGTTTTTGCCTAATTGAGTTTAAGAGAAGTATCCCCACACCACTGCCAATTCTCTCTCTTTCTCTCTCACCTAATCTAATTTTAATGGCATCGAGATCATGTCTATTACAAAAAAAATCTACAAATCTCCTGTCAATTTTAATTTTCCAGTTAGAATTTGTTTTTTTTTTAAAAAAAACTGCTCCTTATTAAGAATATTTTCATATTTGTATGAGTTAATTACCCAAGAGCTGTTCTGTCAGCACAAAGATGCATCTGAAATAACAAAGGACACCAATGTCTTGTCGAGGACCTACATGCAATGAACACATGGGCTCTGGATGGAATTCCAGCCAAGCCAGCCAGTGGAGCTATCAGATCACCCTATGTGACTCAGGGGGAGCAAAAGTCCACACGGCATTGGGTTTCGCCAAGGACGGAGCATACTGCATCCTCATTCCCACTTGGGGCCCCCGAAGGAAGCCAGGAGTTGGAAGGTGGGGACAGCCACTCAGTTTCCCAGTTTAATAACCAAGGAGAAATACTCCCTGACTTGCCTATGACTAGGACTGTGGCCCAGGCAGAGGGAAATCACTTGGATTAGTGTACATCATCAGCTACAACCCACCTTCTCCACAGGCCTAAGGAAATGGGTTCCTAGCCTCTCTTCTTCTGGAATAAGAACAGTAGGTGGCCGACAGTAGAGCATAACTCAGTGGTTTCTGTGTGCTGGGCCAGTGGTAGCAGCCGCTGTCTTCCAGCTCTTCAGTGTGTTCCCTCTGCGGCCCTATCTGCCCATTCCTTGCCCATTGAGTGTAAAGACCTACATTCAGGAACACTCTCCGAGCAACACACAAGACAATGATAACTAAGCCAGAAGAAGCAGATCCCCAGGCCATGCAGAACTTTGGCTGAGTACTGCAGCCCAGCCAGTACCCTCCTTCAGACCCACATTGCCTAGGGCAGGTGGCTACACCTGGGCTGGCTCAGTTCCCCAGGTTCACCTCTTGTCTCCACCAAAAAAAACCACATCAGCCCTGATCTGGTGGCTCATTTGGGTGGAATGACTTCCTGTACACCAAAAGGTTGGGGGTTCGATTCCCAGTCAGGGCACATACCTAGGTTGTAGGTTCAATCCCCAGTTGGGGCACCCATATGGGAGGCCACCAATCAATGAACTGATGTTTCTCTTTCACATCAATGTTTCTCTCTTGCTCTCTCTCACCCTCTCTCTCTAAAATCATTGACCATATCCTGGGGTAAGAATTAAAAACGAAGCATATCATAACTCTCCTGGTATCCCCGGATAGCCTATTATATACACGTGTCTCTCTGTTCTCCTAGAAACAGATGATTGATATTATTACCACCAATAATTAAGTTATTAGTAGTAAATATTTTATTAGTTGTAACTAATGTTATCAAAGCCAGCACAAATACTTATATTATAATTATTATTAATGGTAATAAATTTAACTATTTGTTTCACGAACACCCCTGTACAGTTAATGGATTTGTCCATGAACCCTCAAGAAATAGGCATGTTGTTTGCCAAGCATAATATTTTGTTGATTAATAAAATTTGGAAAAACCGAATAAGAGAACCTATGCTCTGCTGCTGGTCTCATCCAGTTCTTCTTACTTCTCCAGGGTTTAAAGCTCTCACAAGGCCTAGGCACCCTCTACTGGCTATATTTGGTTACAAGGGAGTTTCTCAAGTTCACCCAGAATCTGGTCTGATCTCTCCCTTTGAGGGACATTGGTGAATGGGATGTGCGCCCTCAGACCTTGTGGTGCCTTCTGATAACCATGAGTACTGAAACCCCAAAAGGGTAAAGCTCATTTCAAATTGCTCTCAACCAGTCTTTACAAAAGGAGTCCAAATGCATGTCTAAAACGTACATGAAAGCTATTCAGTAACTTTAGTAGAGAGGCTGAGGTGATGAGAGTTTCATGCTTGAACCGGAAGAGTAATGAAATTACAAATGGACGTTACATGTTAGACAGAGTCATGGGACCTCAGAGGTGTCAGAGAACCTGGCGTCCACCCAGTTCAGCTGTCCACTCATTCGGTTCTCTCGACCACACCCTGCCGAGGGACTGCACCAGCCTCCGCTAGCCAGGCTCCGGCAAGAGTCTACGTCAGTGCTGAAAGTAAACAAGCTCCAGTGGCAAAACTGGACAGGGAGCTCTCATCATTCCTTTTTATTGAAAAAAAAATACATTATGTATAATTTCAATTTCTTATTTAATTAATTACCAAGATTATTAAAGGTAAATGAATTATACATGTGTAGTTCGTGCTTTAAAATCCAAAACAACAACTAATAAACACAAAATTACTGTTTCCAAAGTTATTTTAAAATTTGCATCTCCAATTCTGAAGGTGGTCAAACAGGACTGTGGCTCAGTCAGGAAGGATTGTACCTGTGTTTGTCTCTGATTCCTCCTGGAAATGGCCTCCAAAGACACAGTAAAATGACTGATAAGACCAAAAGAATAGGAGATGAGACCACAGAGTAGGAAATGTCAACCTACCAACACTTGCACGTATGGTCCTGACTTAGTCGGCAGAGAGAAAGCAGACCTCCGAATGCCAGCAGAGGACACCGATGCGGACACATTGAAGTCCAGTCCTTCAACCTGGAAAGGCTCAAGAACCAGTTTTCTGTTTGGAAGGTGGGGATGGCGGACAGAGCTGACAAGATCCTGCGGCGTGAGCATCTCCTAGGATCTCTGCATCCAGCCAGCGGACAAGGAAAAAAGAAAAAGAAGATGGAGAATTGCACATGAGAAATTATTATGGGTTCTGTGTCCGGGGACTTTCTGCAGATGACGGGCAGTGTGGTGGAGGCCTGAGGGCCCAAAATAGACTCTGGTCGGATGGCCCAAGATCAGAAAGTTAGCTCAGTGCCATAGGAAGAGCTCAAAAATGAGAACCTTGAACTTTCTTTTTGTTCCACTGACCTTGCAGTTCAGCTCTTCCATGACCCTGATTCCCCATCTGAATAATGAAGAAAAAAAAAATCTGTCCTGACAGCCCCTCACAGTTGCTGAAAGGACAGTGTAGGCACAGCATAGGAAAGCGCTTTGCTAAAACCTACAATAGGTTACAAATTACATTACGGTTAGACCTCGGGAGCCAGGTATCTGATTATAGAATCACTTGATTCCACTTTCTCAGAGATTTAGTAACACACCAGCGGTCACTGTGGAGGAAAAATAAAACTTGGTACCTTACTAAAGGGAAATGTGTTCTCATAGGCAGGAAGGGGTGACAGCCAGGCCAAAGACAAAGAACCCATTCTCCTGCAGCCACCATTGGTCACTGACGGTGAAAATTGAGCTAGATGCAGAGCAGAGCCATTTGGGGTTCATCTCACTGGGTGATCAGGTAACCAGATTCCTGGCATTGGCCTCAAGTGGCTACACTTCATCCATCTCTTTCTGCATTAGTATCACAGCCTTGGGGGCCAGAGGAATGGGTGAGAAGACAGAGAGGGCCTCCTTGACCATCCATTTCCCTTCCTTGGCTGGCTGAGACACCAAGTCCAGCCCGAAAACCAAACACAGCAAGGAGCCCCCACTGCCCATCAGGGTCGGGTGTGATTTGTCAACAGTTCGGGTCCTTGACAAAGGGCTGCTGTGGGACGACAAGGTGATGCTCCAAACCCCCAGTCAATGAGCCGGGTCTTTCCCACGTGTGTTCACGCGGGGCTGCTGGGCCCGCTCTGTCTGCCGCATCCAGAGCAATCACATCCCTGTACCCTCCTCCAACTCAGCTCTCAGCTCAGGGGAAACACACCCGCCAGGGAAACTTCCCAGAGGTTATCAGGAGTAACCCAGAGCGGAGAGCAGAGCACCGTAAGTGAACGCCTTTGCGGCCGGGTGGCTGGGCTCCTCCCCTGGGGCCGCCTGGCAGGGGAGGCAGTGCCAGCTCTTACTGGGAGAATCTGAGACACTTTGCCCAGCCTGGGGGCCGCAGGAGAGAGGTGGGGCCAGGCAGGAAGAAGGGAGTCCCTGCGTCTCAGAGTCCGGCCTGCTATAGTGCGGAGTGACCTCAGAGGGGCCTAGAAAGGCTTTGGGCCTGAACCTCCAAAGAGACAAAGGACTTTCTTCTCAAGGGGGCTTTGGGGAAGAGTAGACGGCTGTGGTTAGATGCCTAAACTCTCCTGTAGGGTGGGTGCCTGGGATTCGTTGCTGTCTGCCATCTATTAAGTGTTTACCTTGTGCCTCCTGAAAGGTGGAAGGACACAGAGCCTGCCCAGAAACTTCCAGCAGCTGAGCTAGAAGTTTCTTCGGAACTGCAACACGGCCTGCAGGGGCCCTGCCCCACTGCTGGCCTGGAGGGGCCAGGGTGGCTCGCCCAGAAGAAGCTCCCCAGTGTGCTTGTGCTTCAGCGCCCCACTGACCAGGTACGGGGGTGATGGGTGTGTCTGTGTGTTTCTCCTTAAGGATAGGCAGGACTGGCATTGAAAGCGAGTGCCCACAGCTTGGCCTAGAAGCCTCAGTGTGGCAACCAGGCTGCCCGAACCCACACTTAGGGCACAGTTGCCTGACAAGTATGAATATGACTCTTTGGGGAGCAGGAGTCTGATGATTTGAAATGAAGGCTGTGATTAAGGAACTCGTGGGCTTGTGATTGTCCCACCTGTTGAGGCCAAAGCCATGGAAACTGGATAGACTCAGAAAGTGAACTGCCGCATTACAGGCTGCGTGGTCTCAGGCAAGCTCCCTGGCTTCTCTGAGCTTCGGAATGTGTCCAGCAGCAAATACTTTAAATGGGTATAATAATTATGTCTCTGGAATGGGACCCTTGACGAATCAAATGAAATCACGCCTGTGAACATAACTGTGACTATTTTTTGCTATTATTCCCATCTACCTAGCTGTATAAACCATGAACAAATAATTTTAACTCGCTGGGCCTATGCATCCTAGGAAATGAAGGGATTGGATTTTTAAAGGGTCTCAGCTGCTCCAACATTCTCTGCCACGGTCCGAAGAACGATCAGCTTCCTGTAGTTTAATTAAGTGCCAGCCTTAGGTGCTGCATGGTACCCCTTTTCAAATGTGGCCCCAGTCTCCACCCATCCTCCCTTCCTCTTAAGAATATCTGTGATTTTCCTGGATGGTGAGCACAACTGTATTCATTGCAGCATGAGCTGTGACATCAGGTGTTGAGTAGAAATAAGGGCTGTTGGATTTGTACCCTTTTACAGCACTTAAGAAGGTTCAAGAGCTCTGGCTTCTCAGTGCTCCCAGTTCCTACTCATCTGCCCTAACTGAGATTAACTGGAAGTGGATTTGGGCAGACAGACATTTGAGTCCCAGGTCCGTCATTTACTACTGGGGGACCCTGGACTTTTATTTGACTTCTGTAATACTGTTTCTTCATGGAGCCGTGGAGCTATTACCTCATGGGGATGTTCTGAGGATCAAATGAAATAATGTCTATAGTGTGCTTTGAGCAAGTAGCTGAATGCATTGTTGTCGCACGTTGTCCAGTATTATTTCCATCTGAGTGTTAAATTTTCATTATTGCAGCTGTTAGTGATCATAATGGGGAATGAGGTCAACAGTTTCGATCTCCCTCATTCCAGCAAAGGAGCCAGAGGCAGCACCCCAGTCAGGCATCAGCTTTCTGCAGCCCTGAATTTAGACAGCAGACAGAAATAAGACCCTAAGCATTATCATCCTACGTAAGCCATTGTTCATTAATAACTATTTGATGCATCTGTGGGAGCAGAAAGCTAAGTCCAGACATTTCTCCGTTTTGTCCCCAAAGAGCAGTCCCTGGCCATGCAAAATACTACAGGCTCCCCGCCGTGGGAAGGGCCAGTAAGGGCACCAGACCTCCGTGTCTGGTGACCGGGGTAGTGAATGAGCTACTGTTCAAGGGCCAGCCAACAATCTCAGCATGAATCAGAGTGGAGAACGGCACAAAGAGGTGTTAGGAGCGTGCCACCTAACACGAAACTGGAACACCTCCCCGGGTCGCAGAGTCACGTTCCACAGGCTTCTCTGGCAGTGTGCACCAGCAAATGAATTACTGACTTTAATCCCATGTACGCTTGGGAGCAGCAAGTGCAGGGGAAAGTAAGATGCAAAACCTTTCCCTGTCTCCATGTGCCTCTGTCCTGGCTTCTCTGAAACCTCTAGATACAGTAAACTTAATTGGCAAAGAAAGTGAGAAAAGAAGTTTTCCATATAAATAAAACGAGAGGTCAAAGTGATTCTAATTCCCTTGGTTTTTTTCTCTCCAGCAACTGTGCATTGAGAGCCCTGTATGAGAACAGTGTGGATATGTTATGTTATTTTCATCATCTCCTCATCAATCCCACAGGGGGAGTGCTATTGTAAACCCCATTTTACAGATGAGGAGATTGAGGTGAGAGAGGTTAAATAACTTGCCCAAGTTCACACAGCTGCTACGTGGTGGGGTCAGGGTTTAGACCTAGGACCTGGTTCATAATCTATGGGAATTCCCCTGGGAGCGGATGAAAGAACCAGAACGGGATACCAGCAGCTTCCTAAATATTACCTCAGTCCCCCTGTCCTTTCGAGAAAGCCTATGGAACGTCTACTATGAGCCAGTTGCTTTCACATTGATTTTCCTTCCTTTTGCCCAGACACCACCAACTAGGAGGTCGATATTTTCACTGCTTTACAGAGGAAACTGAGGCTCAGAGAGATGACGTGGCTTCCCAGGCCACACCGCTTCCCAGGGGCGAAGGTGGGCATGGCGCCTTGCTCTTGGGGCTCTGTGCCCAGTGCCCTCTCCCCTGGCTCTGCAGTGGCCTGAGTGGCAGCTTCCTGGTTGTTTTCTCCCTCTTCCAGGGAGGACGCACCATGTGCTCTGAGGCGGGCTCCAGGCACACGGGCATGCTGCTCTTACCCTTGGCCACCGCAGCCATCATCGCCAACCTCCTGCTGTACTTTCCCAACGGGCAGGCGCTGGAGCCTGCCAAGGTCACAGACTTGGTCTGGTTTTTCCACGGCTTTCTTGGAGCTGGACTCTTGGTAAGAGTGAGGTTTAGCTAGCTCACCTCCTCCAGGTGACCCTAAACACCTGCAAGTCACAGAGCGGTCATCTCCTCTTGGCGCCACCTTCCCTGGGCCCCGGAGCATGGCTGGCTGCCCCTCCTCTCTACCCATGACACAGCATAGATAAACAGTTTCCACACTGGGCTGGCACATCATACTGCAGGCGTCTTCCTGTTTCTCCCCTTCCCCTCTTAGGCTACACACTTCTCCAGAACAGAGTCCAAGCCTCATTAGCCTTTGCTCTCCAAGTGCCTACCCCGCCAAGTGTCAGCTGAGACTAGAGTTTAATATGTGGTCTGTTAATTGCATGAAAGATATACTTTATAAAAAGTACTGTAGCCAAGTATTTGTCAAGGTCATCAGGTTTAAAAGTGACCATTGGAAAGATAAATCGTGTCATGCCCATGAAGGCTTCCCTAGGCAAAATTATGGGGTTAGCAAACTTTTTCTGTAAAAGGCCAGATGGCAAATTATTTCCAAGCAATGTGGTCTCTTGTTTTAACTACTCAGCTCTGTAGTCGTGGGGCAAAAGCCACCACAGACAATATGTGAGCAAGTGGCAATGGCTATATTCCAATAAAACTTAATTTATAAAACAAGGCACCTTGCTGGGTATAGCCCACAAGTTGTAATTTGTAACCCTCTGAGGTAGACATGGAGTGTTTTTCTTCCCTTCTGCCTTTGTTTTCATTTGGCTCCTTCTGCCCCCACAGCCCCTTTCGGAAAGACCATTTGATTATGTGAGTAGGTGCTCAGTAAATGGATGAATGCATGGGGCATAAAGAAGCCTCAGAAAGAGGTGACCACCTCCCTTCCTGCTTCTTCTCCCCACACAGTATTAGACACAGTGATGTCTCAAGTTGCATCCACTGACCACCCAGCCTTCCCATCCCTGGCAGAGCATGGGCCTTCTTGCACAAGAGAACGTCTAAAGCAACAATACCCGGACCAAGGTTGTCTGTTTCTCAGCTCAGAGCGCTTCCTAAGGGGCAGCGCAGACTGAGGAGTCTCACAGACCCTGCTCAGGTTATGAGCCTGCCCTGACCTGCTATGCGACCTCCCTGAGCTGCAGGGTAAGGAAAATCACAGCATCTCACAAGAAGGTGGAGACACTAAATGAGATCGTGTATGCAGAGTTCCCTACATCACTGACAACCAGCCAAAGGCAATTGGTCCTCTTTCCTGGTTCAGATCCCCATCTCCTCCACCTTCTCTGTGGATCCAGCTCAGTGCCTGTCACCTGCCTCTTACCTTCACTGCCTATGTCTGCAGGACAGGTTCGCATTTCTCAGCTCCACCATCAAGCACATCCCTAAACTCATTCTGATCAACTGTAGTATATGTAGGAATATCAGCACCCGACTTCTCTCAAAATATGAATGAGCAAAGACAATGACTGTTGAAAAGAACTAAGCGGCTTGAGACCTGGGTTTGCTAATAGCAAAATCTCAGAGCATTTACTGAAAGAGAATGCCTCAGAGGGAAAACACTCTCTGACTGGGGGAAAACAGACGGGAGCCTGGTTCAATGGGGGACCTGTCTCCACAGCATCCATTAACACCGGCTGGCTTGTCTGACCCTCTCTCTAGCTTTCCAGCAACACCTCCCAGGATCTCCTGGAAAAAAAATGGTTATACGTACATATTCCCAGTGAAGTGGGAATAACAAACAGAACAGAACCAGTCCCTGAAGCTACATAAAGTAAAAAATGGAGAACCAGTCACTCTTTCTCTTTTTCTTTCCTTTTCTTGCCCTGTTTTTCTTCCCTTTTCCTTCCTTTCTTTTTTCTTTCTTTCTTTCTCTCCCTTCCTTCCTTCCTTCCTTCCTTCCTTCCTTCCTTCCTTCCTTCCTTTCTTCCTTCCTTCCTTCCTTCCTTCCTTCCTTCCTTTTTTTTGTTTTGTTCATCCTTTAGTGTCTACTCTGTGCTCCCATGTGCCTGGCTCTAGGGCAAAGTAAGGCATGGCCATGGGGTTGGAGAGAAGATGGTGTATCTGAGCTGGGAGATCTTAGGTACAACACTGCATTGCTCTAAAGTTTCTGTAAAATGGGGATATCCACAATAGCTCTCTCCTACGGTTACAGTGAGCACTGCATGAACTCATGTAGAGAACACCCAGTCCCAAGTCTGGCCCATGGCGAGTACTCATTCAATGGCAGCCGTAAGAGAATCGGAGCAAGGGGAGATCAAACCATCTCTGTGCCCCATGTTATGGAGTCAGATACACCCACTTCCACTATAAAGAGAGAGAGTCGATAACCAGGCAAACTCAGCACACTCTTCTCCAGCACACTGGACACACACTGCCAAATCCTAAACCTGTGGTTCTCCTTTTACTAGATGCCATGCATACTCCAGCGCTCATCAAAGCTTCACAAAATTTGCATACCAGCTGAGAGCTTGGTGCTGTATCTGTCTGTTATGCTTACAGGGGTGTCCAACCTATTGGCATCTCCGGGCACACTGGAAGAAGAAGAGTTGTCTTGGGCCACACATTAAATACATTGTGACACATATTCACACACAAAAAAATCTACTGTTTTAAGTAAATTGATGATTTGGGGCTGGGCCACATTCATAGTGATCCTGGGCCACATGTAAGTTGGACACCCTCATCCTCCCATACCTGGCCTCAGACTGCCCTCTTTAATATCAACCACATGCCAATCAAAATTTCCTCAAGATATGTCTTAGTCATCTTGATGGGGACGGAGGACTGGCGATCTCTCAGATGCTGGCATCAGCAAACACATTACCAACCCTTTCTCAGGGCAAGGTGATTTTTTTTCATAAAGTTAAGTTCATCCATTGTGTATTTACTTCCTGTTCCTGGCACATGGTCTTGCCATGCCAGCACCCTTTCTCCTACCCCACACTGCCAGAAGAAACGGGGAATGTCATCACACATTTCGCCCCCATGTCATCGAGTCTGATTCTGTGTTGGGCACTGGGGTAAGAGCTGTTGAGCCCCAGAGCTCAGAACCCAGTGAGGAAAAGGAGAAAGCAGTGTGCTCAGTGCACCAGGGCAGATTGGTGGGAAGGAAGGAACCATTCATTTTACCTGGCAGAAGTCACTGAAAACTCTAGAGAGGAGATGTCGTATCTCATGGTTGCTATAATAAATTACCAAAAACTTGGTGGCTTAAAACATCAGAAATTCATTCTCTCATAGTTCTTAAGATCAGAGTTCTAACTAAATGTGTTGGCAGAGCCAAGCGTTCTATGCTCTAGAGGAAAATCCATTCCCCGCCTCTCCCGGCTGCCATTGGCTACTGGCACTCCTTGACTCGTGGCTGCCTCGGGCCCGTCTCTGCCTCCACTTTCACACGCTCCGCCTCTGCCTTCTACCTCCGTGTGTTGGCCTCTCAAACTGAGTGATTGTACTTTAGGGCCCACCCAGGATAAATTCTTACTAGGATCGTAACTTAATCCTGCTTAGGTAGCTCACTTGGTTGGAGCATCGTCCCATGCACCAAAGGACGGTGGATTTAATCCCAGGTCAAAGCACATACCTGGGCTGCTGTTTGAACCCCTGTTGAGAAGCATGTGGGGTTAGGGCAACTGATTGATGTTTCTCTCACTTCAATCCTTCTCTCTCTCCCTCTCTCTCTCTCTCTCTCTCTCTCTCTCGCTCTGTGTCTCTCTCCCTCTTAAATGCACAGGCATGTCCTTGAGAGAGAATGTGAAAAAAAGAGATCCTAATTTAACTACATCGTTAGTCATATAAGGTAATATTCACAGGTCCCAGGAATTGGAAGTGAATATATATTTAGGGTTGGGAGGGGGGCATTCGTTCAGCCTACTATAGGAGATAATATCTAAACTGACCCTTTGAGAGTAAAGAGTTTACCTAATGGCACATTGTTAAAGGCATATTCAAGGCCCAGAGGCAGGAAAGTCCTGGGTCTATCCTCGAAGGCCGTAAGCTGGTATGTCAGGAGACCTGAGAGGTAGAAGGGAGGTGACATCATGAAAGGCTCATGAACACAAAGCCCAGGGCCTATGTTCTTTTCTACAGGCTATGAGGAATCATTAGACATTTTAAAATAGCTAGACACACAATCAAAACCTTGTTCCAAAAAAGGTATCATTCCCTTCATTGTAAGAGGTGTTTTGTTTATTTGTTTGTTTGTTTGTTTTTTTGCCACAGGTTATGGCGCCAGCGCTGATGCTGTTGAGAGGAGGTGGGGAGGGCTGCTGTGCTCATAGGTGTGGGGTAAGTTCTGTGGACTCTACACAATGTTTTACCTCCTACCCACTCCCACCCTGAAAGGGCTTATTTCCTAGGCCACGTGCTTCAGCTCCTTTGAAGGATAGACCGTGAACTAATGCTTCGTTTAAAGAACAGTGATATTATTCAGGGCTCTAGCCTACAGAGGTCCTAGGAGAAACAAGTCCAGAGAGGATTTGGGGAGAGTCATTTGTAGTGGACACAAAGCTGACAGGGAACTGTGTATTATGAGGTCATTTCTATGTTGGGTTTGCTCAGCGGACCCTTCTGTGACACAGGCAGTGGAAACAACACCTACCTTTTCAGGAATCACAGCCCGGAGTGAGTAGCATTCATGGTCTTGGGTCAGTGTGGAACATCTAAGGATGATACAGCTGATGAGCACGAAGAGTAGGTGCTCTCAGTATCGACCATCCAGTCATGGGGCCAGGTACTTTCATTCATACCTAGCGTCTTGTTCCTCTCTCCACACCTGCTCACTTGCTCCCCAGTCAATAATCCGTGGTGGCTCTGGTAGACCAGGCTGCTGGGGTTTGGTTGTTTGTGTTTCTGTCTGTCTGTCTGTGGGGAGGTCTAGGACCCTTGCAAACTTTGGTTTTCTTATTTCCCTGGTAGCCGATGGAGTAACACATCATAGAACTAAGACTGAAGCAAGAAGGGACACTGAAGATTGTATTCTCAAAAATATTTTCATAGGAATTCCCTTAAAATGCCCTGTGAAGAACAAAAAGCTGCCACTCTAATGAGTTTACCCATTACGCATTTATTTCTTGTTTCTGATCTTGTCTCCAATCACAACAAGCTGTTCATTGCTTTTACATTTCTGGTTGACATACCATCTCATTTCTCCTTTCTGCTTGAGAAGTTCCCTGTCCCAACCCTTGCAGCTTCCAGTCAGACCCTCCACAGAGACCTTAGTCCCACGTTGCCTGAGGTCCAGCTCCAAGGAGCTCCCTGAGTCATCCTGTCAGCTCCATCTGTCTCCTCCCTCACTCCCTGTGGTAAGAAAGACACAACATAGACGTGTTAGTAATAAAAGCTTATACTTTGAAGCAAACAAGTCCTTCAGCTTTATCCCAATTCATTATTGCACTAATATGCCAGGTCACCATTCCTTGACACTTGCCTCATTGTGACACCCTCCCGCCCACCCAGTCAATGTATTTATGGAGTTTGTACACAGTAAAACCCTCAGTTGGTCACTGACTCAGGCATTAAAAAAACAGTTATTCATTTACTCACCTAACCATACAACCAATATTTACTGGACACCAAACACCAGAATAGAAAATAAGTGTCATTTAGAGTGCTGGCATCAATTGATCAGAAAAGGACTGTGAGGTCTCATCCAAGATTGGAGGAAATGAGTGCTGAGGTCAATTACTGATGTCTATCAAGAGTGCAGATGGGGGATTGACAGTACACATGCCTTATGTGCCAGGCAGTGTGTAGGCACTGGGGGGATGTCAGTGGTGAACAGGTCACATTTCCCACTCACAGTTTAGTAGTGGATTATTTCACTCTTCAGAATTTTAACTGGGGTAGGTGAATGGACAGAGGGCATCTCAGCTCCGGCACCCAGTTTTTGTACATTTGGCATCTGTAAGAAAAGATTTGGATTCTCTTCAGTTTGCCAGGAGATGCAGGGGATGCATCTTTGAAAAGCTGACTTCCCACCATTCCCTCCCTGTCGCTGCACTGAATTTCTGACTCTGTTCCATTGCAGATGCTGCTCCCTGTACTTCTGGCCATACAGGGCACTCTGGGGGCTGTGTACTGTGTGGTCATTTCCTCGCTGGGTTTGCTCAGCGGACCCTTCTGTGACACAGGCAGTGGAAACTACACCTACCCTTTCAGGAATCACAGCCTGGAGTGAGTAGCATTCGTGGTCTTGGGTCAGTGTGGGACATCTAAGGATGATACAGCTGATGGGCACGAAGAGCAGGTGCTCTCAGTATCGACCATCCAGTCATGGGGCCAGATACTTTCATTCATACCTAGCGTCTTGTTCCTCTCTCCACACCTGCTCACTTGCTCCCCAGTCAATAATCCCCAGGAGGTGATTAGCCAAGGTGGGATGCCAGGGTCCAGCCTTGGCAGGTCTCAGGGTGCCCGAAGGAGAGATGGCTCCGCGAAGAAGCAGAGACAGACACAAGGGTGAGGTGCAGGAGGAGGACAGTCAGACTTGTGGGTCTGGACTACCTACCTTAAGCAGGAACTTTATTTTTATAAGGAAAGAACAAAGAACTGATGCATAGTGTGATTACAAGATAAATCATTAGATAGCATAACACAGTACCAGGAACTGCTATTGTAACTAGTCCAATTAAGGGCCTTTCTGACCAGGAAGGCTATTGGGACCTTTAAAGAGGTGTAATGTATGGGATGCTAAGTCTGGGCTGGGCCAAGAATGGAATGTCTGCTAGGTTTTAGTGAGCCGATAAAAGTTACAAAAGGTTCAGTAGACAAAGCTACCTTTTCTATAGGGAATTTGAAGTCTTTGTTATTTAGCTGCCTTGGTGAATAGTTAACTCTCCGCCTGAGGGCATTTACGCCATTTGTATACATTCAGACTTCTCTGTATTTGTTCCCTTGTACTTAAATCATAATACCTAAATAATTTTCCCTGCCTTTTCACCCATATATCCCCATTTACCATTGCCCCGTCCAGGGTATAGAAGGGGTAGTCGTCATAATAATTCTAGGAAGTACTGTCCTATCAGGGGGAACCTTTAATAAAATTTTCCTCCATTTCTCTGGCAGCTGGTCTGCCCGTGATCTAATATTAACTTTCCAGACAGGGGAAGTGGGAAGTGGTGCAGTGATCGGGGGCTTTTGTCCTACAATTAACAAATCCTTTTGAGCAGCATCGGGGGAATTGTGCAGGGTTTTAGCAGTAAAGTACAAACACCAGAAAATTCCACCCCCAACCACCAATAACAGCAGGCAAGCAAGGAGGGATGACCAGGAGATCCAGCCATGGCTGCTTCTGCCCTGCAGTCGCGCCTCATCCGTCCTGACTGTGTCAAAGGTCGGCTGTTGGTCGGCTTGGTCGGCTCCTGACAGTGAGAAGTGCCTGTGAATTAAACAGTCCACCTGAGGTATTCATTATAATACATGACTTCATTAACCCCAGGTATTAAACTCAACTGAGAACATGCTGGGGGCCTGCCGAATACTTGCTAGGCACTGTCATAAGAGAAGGGAGCACAAAGGAAGGGTAAGACAACTCATTTATTTGCAAGTAGCTCACAATCGAACTGGGAGGGCTTAATTTTCAAATTTGGAGTTGCACCAATATCCTGAAATGGCGGGACCTGTGGTGATGCACAGTTAGGTCCCTAAAGGAATACAAAAAGAGACCCAACACCAATTGATTGAGAAAGACACTGCTTCTTTTCTCATTTCATGCTCTCTTCCTGGCAGACTGCATCAATTCCCAAGGCTTTCAGAGCCATCATACTATCCATGTAAATAATCCCAAAATGTCTATCTCAAGCCTATATCTTCTGGATTCTTGACCCAAATGTCTAATTACCTCCTTGAAATTTCCTCTTGAACATCTTACAGTATTTCAATATTAATATGTTCAAAATCCTTATGTCTATAAATCTCCCATCAGTCATTCTAATCCTATTAAATATCACCTTAAAGCCGAGTCATCTTTGATTATTCTCCCTTCTCATTTCCCATGTTCAATCCATTACCAAACCTCGTCAATTCTCCGTTGACGACATACCTTGAATATACATTTTCCCCACCTGGTCTGTTATCGACCCCGTTCCCAATCTCTGGCATCATCTATCTCCACTCCTGCAACAGCCCTCCAACAAGTATCTGTGGGAGGGGTCGTCGAGAAGATGTGACTGCCAGCTGACACGAAGCTGGACCCGGGCAACTGGAAGCTCCTCAGCCCCTCCCCTGTCCTCAAAGTATGCCTGTACTTGCCTTCCCCCCTCCCAGAAACTTTTCCGAGGTTACAGACTGGAGAGAGCCAGGGGACGGGGCGACTATATGGACGGTACATGTGACTGAATCCAGTTAGGGCCTCTCTATAAAAACTTAAGATTCCGAAGAGTGGGTGTGGAGAACTATTCATTTGGTGGCCATCCAATGCCAGTATCGTAACTAAATTCTTTTGCTTATTAAACCTGCTACCTACTAACCTGGAGTGGCCTGCCTTTTCTTCAGCCTCTCCCTCCCCTTCCTCTGTAGAGGCTGGTTTCAAGTTTCACTTGAGAAACTCCTGGCCAGGTTTGGGAAGTAACAGTATCCCAGTTCTATTTTGCCCCTTAATCTTTTTGCCCTATATTAGCCAAAGGGGTTTTTTATATAATGTAAAGATGCTGATAAGGCCAAGAAATCTTTACATTTAAGGAGCTTGCAGCCTCATTACTCAATAAATATGGATATGAATCTGGGTGATGGTAGAAACAGAGACAGAAATGTCAAACGCAGGGTCTGGCAGAAGTGACGCCCACTTGAGTGTGGTTGGTAGGGTAATGATATGGGTGCAATAATTTATAGTTTTAAGTAGAACATTTCACCTACAATGGCATATGGTGTGCTTGAGTGTGATATTGTTATGTTAGAGAATTACATGCTCGTGGTTTTGTAATAAAAGATTTTGTAATTAAAAAGGGGCGTTATTTGTGCCGGGCCCTGTGGTTCTGTGAATTATGGCCTGAAAACCTATTCCATTTTCTCTTCATCCAACTAGTACAGTCTGATCCCAAAATTCCCTTACAGTTTTTGCTCACATGCTATTTCTTTTTATGATTCACTGCTCTCCTCTCGGCTGCTGTCTCCTCCAAGGTCCGGTGACTCCCACCTTCCCTATGAAGACTTCCCCCACTACTCCAGACCTCTAAACGTCCCCTTTCTATGATAATAATTATGATATAACTAAAATATATTGCCTACTACATGGTAGGCAGTGGGCTAATACCTTATCTAATCAATCCAACCACTCTATGGTATTGATGCCATTTAAAAAATATATTTTGTTTATTTGTTTTTTAGAGGCAGGGGGAAAGGTGGGAGAAAGAAAGGAAGGGAAACATTAATGTGTGGTTGCCTCTCACATACCCCCTCCTGGAGACTGGGCCGGCAACCCAGGCATGTGCCCTGACTGGGAATTGAACTGGCAACCCTTTGGTTCACAGGCCGGCACTCAATCCACTGAGCCGCACCAACCAGGGCTCATGCCATTTTTTTATTGATTACTTAGAGAGAGAGAAAGAGAAAGAGAAAGAGAGAGATCAGTTTTTGTTGCTCCACTTTATATATTTATTGGTTGCTTCTTGTTTGTGCTCTGACTGGAGATCAAACCCCCAACCTTGGTGCAGAAGGATGACTCTGTCACCAAGATACTGAGCAGGGGCCTCGACACCATTTTTAACTCCATTTTACACAGAAGGAACCTGATATCCAGAAACATTTAGGAAACCAACGTAGAACGTTTCAGTGAGGAAGCTGGAGTTAAGTCCTGGGTCTGTGGGACTTTCCTGCCCAACCCCTTACCCACTCCCACTGCCTCTGAGACCCTCGTAGCAGCAGTTAAAAATCTCGTAGCCCGGGATTCCCCACTTCTTCATGTGCTTTCCTGTGTGGCTGTATCTGCTTCTACAACGCCTTGCTGAGATACTGTGCTATCAGAGGGAAAAACAATGTGCTGAATCTTCCTGCCAATGAGCGATAATAAAGCTGCTGTCTTTATCAAGATGAGGGCAATGAAGACCCTAATGCTTTGTTATCTCCTGTGTTAGACTAGTGCCTCTCACACACTTGTAAATAGCAGCTCCCTCCCTTTACTGTCACTTAAAGCCAGGCTCATTTTGTCCTCTGTCCTGGCAGGGACAATTACTTATTCAACCAACTTACCTGGGCCACTTGCCAAGAGCCTGAGCATATCGTCCTGTGGAACGTGGTCTTATTCTCCATCCTCCTAGGCATCGGCGTGGTAGAAGCCGTGCTTTGCCTTAGCCAAGTCATCAGTGGGCTCTGTGACGTCTACTGTGGTACCTGCATCCGGAAAGGACAGGTCGGTGCTTCCAGAACCCATGAATTTCCAGGTCACTTCTCCCTGATCTGTTAAACACTGTCCCTCTCCTGCCCTAACCCCACATTCCCAAAGGAAAACCGGTATGTAAGAAATGCCTTCTGAACTGTAGAACTTCATTTGCCACTTTGGGTTTAATTTTCTTTCAGGTGAACATAACTGGTTTATGACCAGCCTGAGAAATCGCAACTGACTGACGGACGAATGAGAGCTCCTCAGGTGTCAGAAGGACTGGATGTGATGTGTGTCAATCTCCAGAGTTCTGAGAAGCTGAGAAAAATGCCCTCAACTCTCTCACCAGAGTAGGTTTTTATGAAAGGACACCAGTTTTGAAAACTTCATCTACTTTGCTAGAGTAAAGATTGACATGTGCCCCAAATGATCTCTAGGAATGATATAAGAAGTTGTAGGGATGTACAATAATAGAAATAAAAAATAATATGGTAATAGATGCTTAAATGTATGCAGTGGTTATTCTATTCCAGGCCCTGTGCTAAGCACTTTATCTGGATTAATTCAGGTAATCTTATTAAGCAAGTGGCATTATAATGTTATATTACAGATGAGGAAACTCAGGCTCAGAGAAGTTCATTACTTGTCTGAAGTTAATGAATTTAAGTTTTGAATTTGAGCCTGATTCCAACATTTATATTCTAGACTACACTCCCATGGATCTCAGAGTTTACTGCTTAGACACTAATTACTCCCCTGGATTGTAATAGGTGCCATTCATTTGCAAAAAAAAGGGGGGGGGGCGGTGACTCTGTGGTCAAATGAATTTGAGATACACTGGATTAAACAAAGCTTAGTAGGTTTCTCTACACAGGAGTTTTCAGAACCTTTACAAAGCCAGCGCACATTGCTAAGCTCCAGGAAGAGAATAGTAAACGCCCAATCTCCTTGTTTGACCGTAAAGCACTTTGCTCCTGAAACAATGTTCATGGGGCTAATATTCCATGAAGCACACTTTGAAAAACACTGCATGACTCCACGATCAAGTAGAATCGACTTTACTTAATCCGTGAGAATCCCAAGATTTTTCCAAACCACTTCAGAGAAGCAGAAAAATATGGGATGAAATTGGTTAAACACTACTCACCTGTGGTGGTGGTGGTGGTGGTGGTGGTGGTGGTGGTTGCTGTTGTTAATGTTTTTAAGTTTGGAGTGGTGAAAGGAAGCAGAAGTTTCTTTTCAGGCTTCTTTACTGTCATTGCGACAAACATTTTTGAGAACCCAATATCACCATGCAAGCCATGGTAGTTCTGAAAAAGGCATCAGGCAGAGTCCGTGGTTCGGGAAGCTTGCAAACTCATGGACCCTGCATGGCTGACAGCTTCCATAGATGATGTCCAGGGGCCCCGCTAGCCCGTATTGCACCTTTGCACAAATCAGAGAAAAAGCAGTGGATACAGCTTGGCAAGCAGACAGAACCAATGGCAGACTTGTAAAAGAGGCCTTATCTTCTAGGCTAATGCAGCCTGTACTGGGTTGAATAACGTCTCCCCAAAATTTATATTTAACAGGAACCTCAAAATGTGACCTAATTTGAAAATAGGCTATTTGGAGATATAGTTAGTTAAAATGAGGTCATACTGGATTAGACTGTACCTTAAATCTAAAATGACCAGTGTCCTTCTAGGAAGAGAAGAAACACACACACACACACACACACACACACACACACACAGAGGACCACGTGAGAATTGAGGCAGAGGTTGAAGTTGCCACAAACCAAGGAATGCCAGAGACTGTTGGCAATCACCAGAAGCTAGGAGAGAGTCATAGAAGAGATTCTCCCCATCGGAGCCCCCAGAACTCAGCTGACAACTTGGTTTTAGACTTTGAGCCTCTAGAACTGTGAGAGAATAAATTTCTATTGTTTTAAGCAACTCAGTTGATAGTAGTTTGTTACAACAGCCTCAGGAGGCTCATATGCAGCCCCACACCAGGGTGTAAAGGAGCAGACCTCTCCCCGCTGCCCCCACCCCACTCTTCGAGACAGGCCGCCTTGTGCAGATGCCACCTACTCAAATCAACAGCAGGGACCCATACCACAGATGCCCAAGCGCCCCGCTAACCCAGGCTGTTTCTTTAGCTTCCTGTTAGCTCTCCCACAGACAGAGCCAGACACACACTCCAGACGAGGTGAGAGATGGACTAAGTGTCCTACGCTAAGCCCAGCACATTGTCTGGGTGCTAGCTCAGCTCTGACAATGCCACGAGGGTGTCACCCCTGTGAGGAAACTAGGCTGAGGGAGGGGAAGAATTTAGGACAGTCAGTCCACCAGACAGAATGGCTGTATATGGCCCAAAATATTGTTTCCCTGGGAAGAAAAAAAAATCTAAAGCAAAAGATTTTATTAGCTACTCCCCATTAAAATACCCTTTGTGTAAAGTGATGGATTTGAAGCAAGGGAGGAGAGAGGTTTTCAGCCTCTGGCAAAAAGTTCTTCTTGTGTTGTTTCCTTTGGTGAGTAAACAGAACTTGCTGTTAAAGACACCAACGTACAAACATTCTTTGGCTAGCAAAGCAGGCAGAGAAGGCACTGAGCCACCCTCGGGCAGGGCCCCAGCTCCTGAGGCAGGCAGGACACTCGGGGCTTAGCTAAGGCTCCACAAAGGGCTTTGGAGGCTGGAAGAGCACCACCAACATTTGAAATGTGGAGCAAACCATAAAATGATTCATATTAAACCACTAAAAGAGTGTTTATTGCTGATTTTCCATCAAAATGGGGGCATAGGTAAATATAGCTTGCCTTTTTGCACAACCACATCAAAATTACAACTAAAATATAGAATAGCCATCACTCAAAGCCATCATAAATTGGGTACCCTGTAGAGCATGTACTACAGTAGGTCACACTACCAAGATGGGGGTCATAGCAGCTCTACCTAATACATAGAGATAAATACAGGGAGGCTGCCAAAATGAGGAGACAAAGAAACATGACACAAATGAAAGAACAGATCAAAACTCCCAAAAAAGATCTAAACGAAGTGGATATAAACAATCTGTCAGATGCAGAGTTCAAAACACTGGTTATAAAGATGTTCATGGAACTTAGTGAGGACCAGACAGCATAAAAAAGACCCAGTCAGATATGAAGGATACACTAATTCAAATAAAGAACAATTTACAGGGAAACAACAATAGAATGGATGAAGCCAAGAATCAAATCAATGATTTGAAACACGAGGAAGCAAAAACAACTAATCAGAACAAGAAGAAAAAAGAATTTAAAAAAATGAGGATAGTGTAAGCAGCCTCTGGGACAACCTTGAGCATTCCAACATTTGCATCATAGGGGTGCCAGAAAGATGAGAGATAGAGCAAGAAATTGGGAATCTATTTGAAAAAATAATGAAAGAAAATTTTACTAATTAGCTGAAGGAATTAGACATACAAGTCCAGGAAGCACAGACAATCCCAAACCAGATGGGTGCAAAGAGGCCCACTCCAAAACATATCATAATTAAAATGCCGAAGTTCAAAGATAAAGTGAGAATTTTAAAAACAGCAGGAGAAAAGCTGTTAGTTACATATAGCAGAGTTCCCATAAGACTGACAGTTGATTTCTTGAAAGAAATTTTTCAGGCTAGAAAGGATTTGCAAGAATATTCAAAGTCATGAAAAGCAGTACGTACAGCCAAGATTGCTCTACCCAGCAAAGGTATCATTTAGAATTGAAGGGCAGATAAAGAATCTCCCAGACAAGAAAAACTAAAGGAGTTTCTCATCACCAAACCATTATTACATGAAATGTTAAAGGGACTTATTTAAGAAAAAGATCAAAACTATGAGCAATAAAATGGAAATAAATACTTATCTATTAACAATTGAATCCAAAAAAGAAACTAAGCAAACAAGCAGAACAGAGACAGAATCATGGATACGGAGACTGTTTTGATGGTTACCAGATAGGCGGGGATTTTAGGGGAATGGGTGAAGATGTGAGGGGATTAAGAAGTACAAATAGGTAGTTACAGAGTAGCCATGGGGATGTAAAACACAGTATAGGAAATGGAGTAACCAAAGAACTTACACCACGACCCATGCACATGAACAAACGTGGGGACTGCCTGAAGGAGTGGCGGGTTCTGTGTGGAGGGGGGAAAGGGGGGAAAATTGGGACAACTGTAATAGCATAATCAATAAAGTATAATTTAAAAGAGTGTTTATTGCCAAGTAGAAGAAGCTCTCTGAAATTAAGGAGAAACTGTTGATTTTGAAGGCTGACTTCAGTGTACTCCTTGGCAACATGACAAGTATTTGTTGAGTTCCTGAAAAGTGAAAAGCAGAAGTTCCTGGGGAAAGGAGGGCTGCAGTGTCTGGGAGAAGGGTTTAAGGAAAGGGGAAAATCTCAGTGTACAACCACCCAGGTATAAGGCAGAAACAGGGGAAGTGATCATTTTCACTTCAATTTCTGTGTCTTCAAGAACATCTCATATTTTTAAATCCCCTAGTCTCTCAAGGAAACTACATATTTTCCATACCAGAGTTGATTGACATTTTTTTCTCCAAATTCATATTCTGGATGTTAGAAATTGTTTTTAACTTCAGGAGACAAGTGTTTATATAACATGATTCACATTTTATTGGAAATATGGAGAAAATAGTTTTCCTTAGTGAGTTTAGAAAGTCTTTCTATTTTACTCCTTACATTTTGCTATTGTATAATGATTTCCATCTTTTCTGGAATAAGCAAGGATGACTTGTATAATTATAAATATATGTGAAAAGTTTTATTTTACAAGTTTATTAGAATCATCTAGAAGACTCATCCGTTTATCACACCTGGAAAAAAGCTCCTACAGGTCTACACTGGCTTGAGAGAAACTCTATGCTTCAAAGGCTCACTGAAAAACCAGCACCCACTATTTTTCCTAAGTTAATTGGGCAGAAAATAATTTTAAAGGGGGAGGTGCATTAAAGGAAGTGGGGGAAGAAAATGAAGCTCACCTAAAAACTCAGAAAAAAATTGGAAAATGTTGTTTTGACAAGAAACCGTAAGGCTAAAGACAAAGAGAATTGTACAAAAATACTGTACTCTAAAGCTGTTTCTTACAGGGGCATGACTTTGGAACTGTGAACCTGCTAAGACTGTATAATGGTGTTTAATGGTGGATGGTGGGACCCAGGTTTCTCATTGTTGAAGGAAATAGTTACAGATAAGCAATGAGGGAAGACTAGAAAGTCCCATCTAGTACTGAATTAGAGTCAAGGGCATCAGTATAAATCACATTTGGCTTAATACAGATACAGGTAGATAGATACAATACAGAAACACAGATATGTGTGTATGCATGGGTTGATATACATACATACACAGGTACATATACTTGTAGTTCCCAACTCTTTCTGCTGAGAGAGCTAGAACAATATCACCCCAGTAGCAATAAGTACATCTGATGCTCATTTTTATTATTTATTTAAAAATATTATTATTTTACATTTTTATGAGATTTACTGTTATTTTAAAAGAAAAAGAGGGAAATAGCTTTCCTTGAGCCATGGCTTCATACACTAAAAAGCTCTGAGCTTCCCAGCCCACCTAGCAGCACTCTAGAAACCCATAATCATCCAAAATTGGACATAGACTCAACTAGCTCTTCCTGTGTCTGAGTGTCATTGCCGGAGCAGTGAGTGGCCTTATCCATGGATACTAAAGTGAGTAAAACACTGTTGAGAGACACAGGGTTCTTTAGGTAGGGACCCTGAGTTGGCCTCTTCTTCCTGGGCAGTATTTTGTACTGTTTTTTTAGACTTTATTTTGTATATTTTTCACTCTGATCTTTATTATTTCCTTCCTTATACTCACTTTGAGCTTCGTTTTCTTCTAGTTCTTTTAGGTGTAAGGTTAGTTAGAGATTTTTCTTGTTTGTTGAAGTAGGTCTGTATTGCTATGAATTTCACTCTTAGGACTGCGTTCACTGTGTTCCATATATTTTGGGTAATTGTGTTTCATTTTCATTTTGTCTCAAGGTATCTTTTTATTTCTTCCTTAATTTCATTGTGAACCCACTCACCGTTTAGTAAAATCTGTGTATTTTTCAGTTTTTCTCCTTGTAATCAATTCCTAGTTTCATACTATTATAGTCAGAAAAGACGCTTGATGCGGGTACGTCTAAAGAAAATGCTTTATGTCATGGAGACAAGCACCAGGCCGTCTCACCCCTGATAAACCAGGAGTACAGCCCAACACTGACCGAGAACGTGGGATCAGGAATGCAACAGTCTGGAGGGTTTCTTTGTATTGGATGTTTTCTTGCCCTACCAATTGCTATCCCATGCCCACTGTACTCTCTTACCATTCGTGCAAACAATATTCTGAAAATAACCTGTAACCCTGTGGTTTGAACTAGGTGCCCCCTCCACACCCTGAACTAACCTTGTTTGAGTGCAGGATCCCTCAACCCGGCGGTGATGACACACCTTATTTGTCTCTGTCCCTCCAGTGTCCAAGGCATACTAGGCTCTCAATAAATGGTTAGTGGACAAATAGACAAAAGGATGAATGAATGAATGTTCCAAACCTGCAAACGGGTTCAGGAAATGTAACTATGCAAAGTAGTTTACATAGACTGAATTCGCAGTTCCTTAAAAACTCAGCTCCCTTCTTCATCCCTTCCACTCTTTCATCACCCTGGCCTAGATGTGGGAGTTCGCTAAAGCCAATTCAGGGTCACTTTATTTTGCAGCTGTAGTTAAAATGTACTCTGTTGCTGGCCACCACCCATCAGTTTGGGGTCACATGAAGTTCTTGGTGTGGCCCATGTTGTTCTAGATGCAGCATTGTGATATTGCAAATGATAATGAGAAATATATATATATTTGGTCTTCCTTCATTTGTGGCACGGAGCTCCTAATATCTTGGAATTTCCTAAGTGGAAAGAGTGATGAAGGTGTCATTCCTCACAAGCCCTTTTCAAACCTGAATTTGTGTTACTGAGGTGACTTTAAGAAAGTTCCTCAGGATAGGGGCTGGTTGTCAGGGGAACTAACCAGGATTAGAGAGTTAGAATTCTCATCACCCCCACCCCTACCCTCACCCAAAAGCCAGGGTGCAGAATGCTTCCAAGCTGGTGGACACATGGAGGGTGCTCTTCCTGCATTATACCGTTTATAATAAACTGGTCATCTAGTAAGTGAGCCGGTTTCCTGAGTTCTCTGAGCTGATCTAGCAAATTAATTGAACCTGAGAAGGATGTCCTAAGAACCTCTGAATTATAGCCAGTGGTCAGAAGCACAGGTACCAAGGGGAGTGCAGTCTGGTGGGACTAAGCCCTTAACCTGTGTGATCTGACACTGTCTCCACGTAATGTCAGAGCTGAGTTGAATTGTAGGATATGCAGCTAGTGTCACAGAATTTCCCAGTGTAGTAAATACCCCACGCATTTGCTGACCGGAGTACAGAAGTAGACAGAGTGTTGTATGTATGTAGCGTGAAGAAAAATGGTAAGCATTTTTTCCTTTAGAAGCATAACACACAAAAATTCTGTAATGGTAATGTCTGGGATCTTTGCATAGGCAGAATCATTCCCAAAGCTCTTTTCCTACATGAGTTTATCTGACCCTCAAATAGTTGCATCTAATTGTCCAGGGACAAATGGTTATCACCATTTAACCAAGGAGGAAACTGAGGCTCAGTGGTGACTGCCCAGGATGAAGCAGATATGAAGCTCAAAGCTGAAATTTGGATACCGAGTTCAAGGGTTCCTTCCATGGAATCTCACTGCTCATAACCCGGTTGAAGAGATAAGACCAGCAACACTTCGGAGGAAAGAACCAGAGGTCACCACACTGTGGGCCGGGGCAGTAAGGGAGGCCTCAGGAGGAGAGGGGCTTGAGCTGGACAAGTGGAAAGGAGAGGTCATTCCAGGTAGAGGGAAGAACAGGAACAAAGGGAGGGAGGAGGACTTCTCACAGCCTCCAAGAGTCACACTACACAGCCCAGGTGATACGGAGAGTGGCATAAAGCTGCACACACCCAGAAATAGAGGAGCTCTCCTGTTTGTGAACTTGTGGTGAATGAACTTTCATACAAAACCAAAGTGAACTCTGGAGCCAAAATGCCCTTGACCAGCACTTGGCATCAGCAGTCATTTGCCCTGTGTTATGTTGTTGCGGCACATGGCTACGCTCAAACAGTTCTAGGAATTTACTGAGATTATGGAAAGGGGCATCTTACAATGGAAACAGAAGTAAAGATTTAAAAAGAGGTCAGAAATGATGAGAAACAGATAATATTACACAACCTAATGGCTGACGCCTTTGACAATAGGAATAATTCTTAAAATCATAGAAAGTTCTGCCGTGTATGAGGAGTGCTCTAACTGCAAATGGGCAGCCAACAGCAAGAAATGTGGAAAAGTATGCAGCTTGAAGGACAGCATGACCTTCAAATACACATTAGACTAATGTAATTAGAAGTAGGCTAGGAGTTTTTTATTCAGTGTTCCATCTACTATGTGCCAAGAGCTATTCTAGATACTGGGGATAGAACAGTGAACAAAATATAGTCCCAGCTGTCATGAGTTTTTATTAGTAAATAGAAATGGATGATAAAAAATATATATATATATTTAGATTTTATTTATTTTTATTTTTAGACAGAGGGTAAGGGAGGGTAAAAGAGAGGGAGAGAAACATCAATGTGTGGTTGCCTCCCGCATGCCCCCTACTGGGGACCTGGCCCGCAACGCAGGCATGTGTCCTGACTGGGGAATTGAACCGGCGACGCTCTGGTTCTCAGGGTGATGCTCAATCCACTGAGCTGCACCAGCCAGGGGACAAATGATATTTTTTATTGGGCGTTACTAAGTGTTATGGAGGAAAGTAAATCAGGACAACACAGTTAGGGAGTAATAGTGGGTAGGGCAAAGGAACGTTGGTATTTATATTCAGTGGTCAGAAAGCCTTCTCAGAAAGGATGGCACTGATCAGAGAGCGAAAGGAAGTGGAGCAATTCTCGAGATCCCCAGGTTTAACACAATGAAAATGCTGCCAATAAAATGTTTATATTTTATATTTAATTTTTCTTTAAAATTGTAAAACCTTTCACTTACTTAAGTGGGTGTTGTAGATTTATGTGGCAAGACACTGAAGTCCAGTAGGCTGATGGCCTCTGTGAACGTTGTGTGGACACCAGAGCTGCTGGAGTTTTCTCAGGAACCTACAAAGGTTCTCAAGAAGCAGGGTTTCCTGCTTGCTTTGCTTCTGCTTCATCCACCTGCCAATGGAGCAGAAATAAATCTATTTTGGCAAAAGGAGCATGATAATACAGCCATCACTAACAGATCACTAATAGTGTGTTTGATATTTTTTGAATTGAATTTATTGGTCTGACTTGGTTCATAAAACCATACAGGTGTCAAGTACACCTCTCAACAAAAACACAGCCTTTGCACACTGCATTGTGCGCCCATCACCCCAAGCAATGTCTCTTTCCATCCTTCACACCCAATCCCCCAACCCCCTTTCCCTCTGGCTATCGCCACACTTTTTATATATCATAGACAAAATGTATATCACATATATATATTGTGCCTAATCCCTTCACCTTCTTTTGTCTAGCCCCCCCAAGGCCCCTCCGTTCTGACAATTGTCAGTCTGTTCCCTGTGTCTATACCTCTGTTTCTATTTTGTTTGTCAGTTTATTTTATTCATTAGGTTATACATACGAGTGAAATCATACAGTATTTGTCATCTGACTGGCTTATTTCACTTAGCATAATAATCTCCAGGTCCATCCATGCTGCCGCAAAAGGTAAGACTTCCTTTTTTTTTTTAATAGCTGAGTGGTATTTCGCTGTGTAAATGCACCACAGATTTTTAAGGCTCGAAATGAACTCACATTACTGTTAGGTAGAAACAGTTTGGGAAATACAAACAAATACTTTTTGTCACTTTAGTCTCCAAAATCTACCTTGTTGAGCGGTAAATGTTGGGAGTTCATTTCCTTCTCATTAGCCCCTCACAGAACACAGAGCCATCTGCTTTGCCTTACTGAGAGGCTGCTGGTAAATCTCTGCATGCCGGCATTTTCTGGGCCCCCCGATGAGCCCTCAATTTAGCCCACAGGGAACATTCCTTCCACTTTGGTCAGCCTGTTTGTCACTCATCATGCTGGCAGTAGCCTGCCACAGCAAGTCTCATAATTCTCACCCAGGAGCATTGTATGATGAGGTGGAAACAAAGTGAGAGAAGCGCAGAGGAGACACACACCGGCCCAGCTGCCAGCCCGCATGTCCCCCATGCCCAGGGGAAATCGGTGGCTTCTGGTGACCCTCCCACAAGCCATATCAAGCACTCTGAGTTAGGTTTCTTTGGGAGGAAAATGGGAGCTTATCCCTTAGCTACTTTATATTCTAATCTAAAAGATTCTAGAGTCCATCCCCTCTGTGTGGAACATGGGCTCTGAAGCCACTAAAGGGCTTTCTATCTCAGTTTTGCCACTGACTGTGTGACCCTGGGCAAACTGCCTCAGTTTCCCCACCTCATAGGAATATTGTTAGGATAAAGGGAGATAAAATGGGAACCAACTATGTGCCTGGAACATAGTAAGCTTTGAATTGATGTTAGCTAGTGGCAGTATTTCTGCCCCTCCTTATCTCTTGCCTGGACTGTTGCAGTGGTCTCTTAACTGGTTTCTGTTCTCTCGATGCCCCCTAACTCCATCCCATACATTGTTGCCTAAGTCTTCTTTCAACACATAAATCTGATTCAAAAGCCCACCAGTGATTCCTCTGCCAGGACATATCCAGGCGCATGTGCATGACACAGCAAACCCTTTGTCATCTGACACTTCTGCATCTGTGCCTTGGAGGCTGCTCAGCCTAGAGTGTCTTTTCTCACCTTCACCACCGGCAAAACTCCTACCCATCCCTTAAGATTCAACTTAAGCATCATTTCTTCCAACCTCCTCCTGCCACCCCAAGCCTAGTCAAGCACTTTTTTCTTTGCTAGCTGCAGAACCTTCAGCGTTGGCTTTCACGACGGCACTTGCTGCGTTGGACTGTGACGGTTCGCCTGGTGTCCTTCCCTCCTAGACAGTTTTGTTTAGCCAGACCCCGGGTGTGGGGTCAGGCTCAGGGACCACAGAGAATGGCAAGTCCAGCTCCACAGCTGTTCTTTCACTCTGGTTTGTCCTCGCTTCAGCCAGCTAGCAAAGCAGAGAATACGCAAAACGCGATGCTGCCTTCTGCTTTGCGATACTGAGGACTTGCGGCTTTATCGTGGAGAGGGAAGAGTTGTAAGGAAGAGAAATGATCAGTTTTGCACACACTAGCTGGATTGTCAAGAACCGATTGTGTGGAGCAAGATCAGGGGCAAGAGATGAGGTAGGCGACTCAAGGGGTCCCCCAAGATCTCTTTCTCTGTGTAGCACCTTCCTCCTCTTCATTACTCTGCTTTGTAAATTTTAACTGTCTCAGCCTCCCAAACTCCAGTCTCTCCTCAGCTCAGCAAGGTCAACACATTCTGCTTGGCTTTCCCTCCTTGCACTAAGGTCTGGAAAGTACCTCCAGGCAGCAAGTTGGAGTACTTGTAGGGCTCACTATGCTTGTTTCTGGTTCTCTGATCTGCAGTTTTAAAAGTCCAGTCTGGCTGTAATGTGGAGAAAAAAAATGAAAGATGGCAGGAGTGGAAACAGGAGGCCAAGTAGGTGACAGATAAAGTAGTCTGGTGTAGAGCAATGGAAGGAGTGAGAAGAAATTAGACTCAATATATTTTGAAGTTAGAACCCATGGGGTTTGCAGATTAATTATAGGTGGAAGTGAAGGAAAGAAAACTCAAGGATGATTCCCTAGCTTTTGGACCTGAGCAGCTAGTTGAATTGTCATACCAGTTACAGAGATGGAGAACACAGTGGGGAGAAGCAGACTTGGGGCCGGGACAAGATAAACAGTTTGGCATCAGGAACGTCAAGTCTGAGTTTCCTACTGGTATCCCTGGGGAGATTGTTGCAGAAAGTGAAACCAGGAAAGACTCACACGGCACCAGGAGTAACAAAGGGAAAGTTTATTTAAGCATGCAGGCCCAGTGGAGTACACTCTCAAAGCCTGGGCCCCGAACAATAGCCCCACACTCCTTTTATGTTGGGTCAAATGGGGAGGGTCTCGGGAGGCGTGGTATAGATTTGGTGCAGAGGGGTTTACAGAGATGGGAGAGAAGCATTTACAGCATTAGTCAGGGCAAATGGCATTTCATCCTTGGTATCTTAGCCTTGATTCCCTCTACAAGATGACACATAGGCAGTTGGTTATATGCACCTGGGAAGGAGGGCAAGGCTGAAGCTATAAACCTGGAAATGAACTTAAAGTCAGGACTAGATAAGATCACCTAGACAGCAAGAGCAGCTAAAGAGAAAGTTCAAAGAGTAAGGCTTGGGAGGACTTGGACATTCAGAAGGCAAGGAGTCAGCAAAGAAACCTTATATACCCTCCACATAGTCATAAGGTCATTTCTCAGTAGCATGTAAGATGTGAAGTTTCCAGGACAAATGTAGCACGTGTCACGGCGCAGCCGCGAAAAGCCATATCCTACATCTAATAAGCCCAGAAAGTGCAGCCACCCCGACACGGCAGCCCACCTGGAGCTCAGAGCCATGTGATCTAGAATCAGCCCATGCAAGGCCAAGGTGACTTTATAAGTAAGTCCAGCATGATGTGGTGACAAATGTACAGGAATAAGCATCATGAGACACATGGTCCAGTCCAGACAACAGCTTTAATTAAGCAACTTCACTCACTTATTAACTTCTCTGGACCTGAGTTTCTTCACCTATAAAATGAAGAGTTTGAACTAAGTGGTCCTTGAAGTCTCTTCTAGTCTTTTATTTTAAAAGGCCTAGAGAAAAAGTTCTAAACTACAAGAAAGATATTTGTAAGTTATCTGCTGAAAGATCTGCTCCCTAACTCCCAGTAATGAGACCCCTCCAGACTTCTTATTGGAGCTCTCTGGGTTCCCAGGACTCAGGGTATCTGTCAGAGTGCAGTTCACACCACACCAACTGCCACACCAGTTATTTGAACAGAGATAATTTAATCTAAAGAATGGTTGGCTAGGTCTGGAAGAACTGAAAAGGCAAAAAGAGAGCTCTAAGTTCTCACAGAGGGAACAGGGGCTGGATACTGATTCCAGCACTAGGGTTGGGGAAACAAAAGGAAGAGCTGAAATGATTAAAACCTCAAAGCTTGGAGCAGGAGGAGGCGGATGGAGCTGGGATCCAGACCTCTGCGGAGGAGGTACTGGCCAGCTGACACTGATGGCCCAGGTCAGGCACGGAGGAACATTGTCCTCACCAGGTTGATTTTGCAAATGTCAGGAAAATAGCGAATTGGGCTCGCCTGCTGCTACTGGAACAAACTGGCGTGCCGAGGTGAAGAGGAAGCGTTGCTGGGGCTATGCTGAGAGGCACCAGAATCAGATAGGGTCAAGTTCATGTCCCTTTTCCTCCTCCAGCCTTCCTCTAGCACCCCCTGCTGGCGGTACCGAGAAGCAGCTGGAAAAGGAGAAAAGCGTTTTTGCAGAGTCCCTGCCCCGGAACCAACAGGGAAGAGTAGATTTGAAGCTGGGGGACACACTCAGTTATTTTGAATGACTAGAAACAATACTGGATTTGTAAACTGTAATACATAATGTGGTATTTTAAAAAAACTTTACTGAGAACTCTAGAGTTTCTTTTATTTTTTGTGGTATCGGAGTTCTTATACTTAAAGGTATGCTTTTAAGTACAGTAAATAAATGCTCCCCCCCACCCGGTACTAAGAAGGTATCTACCTATCACGTCCCATTACACACCCAGTTATTCTGTCACCCAGTCAACAATGTTTGAGTGCCCATATGTTGCCTGTTATTCTAGGCACTGAATTCTTAGCTACGTGGTTTGAGAGTCACCTGAAATGGGATTCCTTTGAGTTTGACGGTGAAAGAGAAAGTATTTTCTCAAGAAAACATAATAAAATGTACATGTGCCCTAGCATGTTGGTTAGTCCTCTAACCCTCTCTGAAACCATTCACAAATCTGTTTCTCCATTTGGCCCCTTACCATTCACATTCATCATCCTGTTGATCCCCCCAAACAGCTTGTGGAGACAGAGATGTGAATATATTCACATCACTGAGTGAAGAAAGCAAGGCTCAGAGAGCTGATCAACTTACACACTCAGCTTTATAAGTAGTCAGGCCATTATTTATACCCAAGTCTTCTGATTTAAAACACAGGCTCTGCCCACCACACCAGGGTGTCCTTGGGTGGATTAGTTTATCTAATTGGCTGGTGGTGTAGGTCTTTTGGGGAAAATTGAGAAACTATTATATACTTTCCCCAACCAACCTAGTCACCTCACTTGCTGAACACCGATAACATCTCACCTGAAACCCTATAAGGGGAAAACACGAGGCAGCCTGACCAGCCCGAAAGGCAAACTGAGGATAATGGAGAACCTCACGGAAGTTTGTGATAAAGAAAATCTGAGAACTGCCAAAAACAAAGACCTGGAACATCCAGGGTTCTTTCTATCAACAATGACATTGCTCAGCCAGTGGACACAGTAACATAAACAAATAAATAAACATTAAAAATCAGTAATAATTATAATTAATATAACCTGAGACCTACCTTGGGCAAATCCGTGCCATAGCTTCTGAAAGGCGCAAGGCGGCCTCCTGGGCACGGCCTGAGAGGCGTTCCCAGGCTTGGTTTCCCGGGAATACAACATCGGCCCGAATGCCTAGCTCAGCTTGGCAGGCCCTTCCGGAGGGCCTTCCCAGTCCTAGGGACGCCCACGTGTTGACCATTATATACCCCGATCGGCACGTAAAAGGGGAAAAAGAAGAATGCTGCCTTCCTCTCCTTTTTACCGCCTCTATCCTTCCACCACTCCCCACACAAAGATGCACGGCCCCTCGTAACTACACGCAAAATTAACCAAAGAGGGGATCAGCTGAATTTAGAAAAAACAACAACCACAGCACAGAGACAGTAAGAAAAACCAGGTGGCCCACATCCTTGCCAAGGAAAACAGATGTTTACAGAGGTCCCCTTAGACACAGGGGACACTCAGTTAAGCAGTGAGGATGCAAAATGGTATAAGGTATCTTTGATGTTCACAAGTTATTTAATTGCCCTCCATCCCCAAAGGCAGACAAAGAGATCAATGAGAACGAGAAAAGCTCCTTGAAAAATGGGGTATGACGTTCCTCTCAGAAATTTCAAAGGCCCTTTGCAAACATTGATTAGGCTCAACCCCGTTCCATAAGTGGTGGGCAGAAAACCCAGCATCAGCCATAAACTCTACCTATGCCTCTTCCATTCCAGCCTCACACAATCACCTCTCTCCAGTAGGGTCGATTCATTAACCATTTTGCTTTACTTATTCACTTCTTCTTTCCCTCGGCCCTCCAGGAGTGAGCCAGGAGCAGTGTTTAAGAGGAAGCAGCTATGTTGCTGCAGAGCGGTCTTCTCCCTTTGCAAGGGGTGTGGGAGGATCACCAGGAGAGCAGCGGGCACAGCAAGAGAGAGCGGCAGGGAATGAGGTGGGCTTCCGACGTCTATCTTCAGGGTGTTTGGTCATCCGCAAAAGCTGAAGAACTAGCAGTCTCACCACACTTCATACATTCTATTTAACAGTAAGTAGCTTATTTTGAGTGCTTATTGTGTTCTCCGTGCTTTAGACATGTCATCGCATTACCCGATTAAGTCAGAAAGATGTGGACATTGATCCGTCTTTGCCACATGTGTCCTTGAACAAGATTAATTACCCTCGGGGCCTCAGTTTCCTCATCTGTTAAGTGGAAATGATAATAATATTATCGATTTCATAAAGTTGAGAGAATTAGATGAGGATAATAATATTATCGATTTCATAAAGTTGAGAGAATTAGATGAGGAAACGTGTGCAAAGTACTTAACACAATGCCCAGCACTAACTTACTGAGATTAAATGCTTAATAAATATTAACCAATAAAGTTCACCACAATCCTCTGAAGCGAGTATTAGATATCATTTGTCCCTTTTTATATATGAGGAAACAGACTCACAGATAAAGTCATTTATCAAGGTCACCAGCTGTACATGACTGAGCCCATACTGTATGACTGACCCGGATCTCATGCTGGTAACCACTGCAGCATCTACTGGGAGTCACCGTGCCACAACCAAGAGACTTGTGGTTACCATCGCAGTCTGGCCATACCCCAGTCATCTGGGCAGAGAAGTGCAAGGAGCACTCTGGGGAGAGCAGAGATGGGAAAGGCAAAAGATTGGAAGACTCAGTTGGTCCAGGCATAAAGCTCAAACTCTCATACATAGGTATTGAAACAGCAGCAAGCAGAGAAATGTCTCAGTCTGAGATTCCATCATCATCTCTTTTATTAAAATGAGGGTATTGAGTCTCAGCGGGGTTAGGTGACCTGTATTAAGCCACGTGACTAGTAAGTAACAGAGTCAGGACTGATCCAGACTTTCTGGCTGTTAACTTCTTCTTGACACAGTTGTACCTGGTTTCAAGGCTACAACCCGTTAGCCACCATATGCCGCTGACTCTTTTCTGGGTCTGTAGCTGAAGAACATGTTCTTGCCTCAAATGAAGGGGGAAAGGGAGTGAATCAACATTTACTGAGCACCTTCTGGGTGCCCAGTTTCTTGCTAAGTCCCTTGCATACATTCATTTAATCACCATGACATCTCGGACAGACAAGTTAAGCTTCATGGAGAAAGAAACAGAAGCTCTGCCTCCAATTAAGGTAAATCTCCCAAGGTTGCTACCTAGCAAGAGGCAGGAAACCGGAAACCCCAGCTTTGCCCACCTACTTCTCACATCACACTAACCCTGGAGAAGGCTTGAGGAGAGCCTCCTTATTCATGGGCATGGCAAGCCTTGCACATCCTCTAGCCATTTGGACTTTTTCCTCAAGAACTGGGGCATAATCAGCTGAGACTATTGGGGGAAAAGTATATTCAAAACACCATTTCATGCCTGGATGTGAAGCTACCTTCAAAGCTCATCAGGGAGATAGATAAAACCTGCCACCTAAAACAAGCCTCCCGGACACTCCAAGAGGAGTGAAGAGGCGCCAGGGCTCACAGGACAACCTTAAGGCCCATAAATTCCATGGAGGACTCAGGATTTGTATCCTCCTGCCTTGATCTAGCAAATAACAGTAATACATAATAATAGTGCTTAGTGCAGAAAGCCATAAACTCAAAGGGCTCAATCTGATTTAATTCCAAACCTGAAGCTATTTTTCTCCTATGATTACATCTACAAGTTTGCTTCAAGATGATTTACTGACTATTTTTCCTTTACTGTGGGTACATTTTGGGCTGTGTGCTATAATTAGGGTGCTTAACAGGCCACCAGCTTCTGGCTATAATGAATTTACATCTCTCAGGTTTCCTCCTGCATTTTTTTTTTTTACAGTGTTTAAAAAACAAACAAAACTGAAAAAGCAGGACCAAGTAGGAAAGTCACGAGTTGGAGTCAGAGGAACATTTGCTTTGAGCCAAACTCTTCCCCAAGTTGTAACTGCAGGTGATGGTCCACATTACAGAGGGGCACTGTTATTTGGGCTTCCGGTCTGGATGGCTTGGCTATAATGACAAGCGGAAGCCATGTTTTCTAGGCTGAAAGTCGGGCTGTGTGGTCTGATGCCAGACAACAAAAATATTTGAAAATAGGATGACGATGGGAGAGCTGGTACCTCAGCTCACTAAGCTCTCCCACGCATGGGAAGGAGAGTTGCAGCAGCAGCTCAGGGCTGCCTCTGAGCTGCCAGGGTCCTTCCGAGAAACCAGCTGAATTGCATTTAGCATTTGCCACTCGGCGAGGGTTAAGATCAGAGATGAGATCTAGGCATTTGCTTTGAGGAAGAGAAAGGGGGCATGAAATGCAGAGGTAGCAGGTGAAAGAACACCAGCCAGACTCCAGAACCATGAAAAAAGTGTCCTCTACCACCACCAGGAGGGTTTATCCCAGGAATGCAGGGCTGGGTTTGCTTCTAAAAATCCATCGATGTAATACACTATAATAAAACAAAGCAAAAAAGCCTCATGATCATCTCGATAGATAAATTTTGTCATCATTTCACAAAATCCAACACACTTTCATTACAAAAACAGTCCACAAACTAGAAATAGAAGAGAACTTCCTTAACCAGATAAAGAGCATCTGCAAAAAACCCGCAGTTATCACACTTTATGTGAAAGACAAAGCTTTCTGCCCAAGGTCGGGAGCAGGACAAGGGTATTCACTCTCTACTCTTCTGTTCAACATTTCTTGTCTTCTGCCAGGGCGATTAGACAAGAAAAAGATATAAAACACTTCCAGATTAGAAAGCAAAAAACAAAACTATCTCTACTAGCAAATGACATGGTTTTGTATATAGAAAATCTTAAGGAATCAACTAATGAACTATTAGAACTTATAAGTGAATTCAGCAAGGTCGAAGTGTATAAGATCGATAAGCAAAAACCAATGATATTTCTATACATTAGTGATGAGCAATCAAAAATAAAGTTAAAAGAGCAATTTTATTTGCAATAGCCTCAAAAAGAATAAAATATTCATGAATAAATTTAACTTTATAAATGAATTTATAAATGAAGTAAAAACTACAAAACATTGTTAAAAGAAATTAAGGGCCTAAGTAAATGGAAAAACATTTCATGTTCATGAATTAGAAGACAAGGTTATTAAAATGTCAATACTACCATAATTGATTTGCAGATCCAACACAATACCTATCAAAATCTCAGCTACACGTTTTTGTAAAAATAGGCAAAAATTCATATGCAAATACAAAGAACCCAGGATAACCAAAACAATCTCAAAAAAGAACTAAGTTGGAGAACTCACCCTTCCCAGTTTCAAAACTTACTACAGAACTATAATTATCAAAACATTGTGGTACTGCCGTAAGGATAGGCATATAGATCAATGGAATAGACTTAAGAATTCAGAAATAAACTCTTATATTTATTGTCAATTGATTTTCCACGAGGGCACCAAAACAATTCAATGGGGAAAAATATTGTTTTGAATAAATGGTGCTGAACAACTGCATAGTCACACACGAAAGAGTGAAGTTGGACCCCTACATCACAAAATATATAAAAACTAATCTAAAATGGCTTATAGACCTGAATGTAAGAGTTAAAACTAAAAAACTTTTCTAAAAAAAAGTTAGAAGCAAGTTTTTGTAACCTTGGGTTGCACAATGGTTTCCTAGATATAATACCAAAAGTAAGTGAAAAAAGAAAAAAAATGAAAATTGGACTTCAATAAAATTTAAAAGTTCTGTGCTTCAAAAAACAGTGTCAAGAAAGTGAAAAGATGGTCCACAGAATAAGAGAAAATATTTGCAAATCATATATCTAATGAGGAACTTGTATCCAGAATATGTAAAGAATTCTTACAACCATAAAAGGACAAATAATCTAATTTTAGAATGTGCAAAGGATTTGATATATCTTATCCAAAAAAGATATACAAATACCTAATAAACACATTAAAAGATGCTCCACATCATTAGCTATCAGGAAATGCAAAACAAAATCACAATAAGATACCACTTCACATCCTCCAGGGTGGCTGAAATAAAAATGACAGATAATAACAGGGGGCAGCAAGAATGTGGAGAAATCGGAACCCTCATACACTGCTGATGGAAACCTTGGGAAAGCAGTCGGGCAGCTCCTCAAAATGTTAAACAGAGCAATTCCACTCATAGGTACACGCCCAAGAGAAATGAAGACACAGCCACACAGAAACTTGTAAACAAAGGCTCATAGTAGCATTATTTTAACAGCCAAAAACTAGAAACAACATATATGCTCATCAATTGATGAATAATTTTTAATGTGAACATGCATACAATTAAATATTATTTAGCATAAAAAGGAATGACGTACTGATATATGAAACCACATGGATAAACCTTGAAAACATGATGTTAACTGAAAGAAGCCAGTCACAAAAGACCACATGTTGCATGATTTCATTTCGGTAGAATGTCCAAAATAGGCAAATCTAAAGAGACAGAGAAAGTAGGTTAGTGTTTAGTAGGACCTAGTGGGGAGAAAGGAATGGGATTGGCTACTGATGGACACAGGGTTTCTTTCTGGCAAGATGCAAATATTCTAAAATTAGTAGTGATGGCTACATAACATTGTGAAAATACAATATACGATACGTTGATTGTCCACTTTGGAGACTAAATTTTATGCTATATAGTAAAGCCGTTATTGAAAAAAAAGAAAGATAGAAGGAAAAAGCACTGGACTAGGGACCAGACCTGAGTTCAAATTCCAGCTCCGCACTTACAACCTTGGCGAAGTCACACCACCATTCAGAGTCTCAGTCCCCCACTATAGATAAAGATAACATTAGCCCCTTCGCAGGGGGTTATATAACTAAGGACCGACTCAGGGAGGTTGCTCAGTGCATCCGGTTTCCTCCCTTCTCTCCTCACTCTTTCCTCCCAGATAACAGGAGAAAAAAAGGCATCTTATCTTTCTGGGGCATGGATGATCTTTATAACCATTCACCTGGGTCTGGAACTTCTAGCTTCCATTCAAAACTAAAAGAGAAAAGAGAAATAAAATTAACTACAAGACAAATTCATAGAGACTGAAAGTAGAATAGCGGTTGCCAGGGGATTCAGAGAGGAGGTGATGGGGAGTTTCTGTTAATGAGTGTGGAGTTTCAGTTTAAGAGCCGATGAAAAAGTCCTGGAGGTAGATAGCTATGACAGTTGCACAACTATGCGAATGTACTTAATGTCACTGAGCTGTACACTTAAAGTGGTCATAATGGAAAATTTTCTGTTATGTATACTTTACCACAATAAAAGAATATTCATTAATTAAACTATATCATTAATTATAGTACATCATTAATTAAAAATAATTATATTCAACTCAGCCCTACCTGGTAAGATAATATGATTAAGCCAATAATAGCTAGAACTTTTTCCACTACCTGAGTCTCAGAAAGGAATAGCATTGCCTGAGAGAAGCTTCTGGATTCTAAGCTGAGGGAGGAACTAGCATAGGCCAGCTCTGCTCTAAGGGACAGAAATGGGGGAAAAGCACTGTAAGAAAAGTTCAAGCCCTCATCACAGTTTGCTGCTGGAGTGGACATCATCCCATCCTGTCAGCATGATATCTTGAATCCTAATACTGTTTCAGAAGAATGCAAATATTCTACTTGAATCCTAATACTGTTGCTGGGAGATAAAATATGGTATTTCATCCAAACAAAACACAACCCAAGAGAAGCCACTAACACCATAAACTACATCCATAAGCGCTTATGTACCACACCATTTTCCACTTTACACCTTTATGGATGTCTCTGGGGTCGCCCCCTTTCTTTGGGCACCAAAATACTATGCAACATCGCACAGAGCTAGAGTAAGTGCTTTGGAGTTCCCAAAGCACTCTACTACCCGTTCTTTTAGTTCACAAATATTTACTGAGTACCCTCTGGATGTCAGGTCTAGGCTCAGCAATAGGGTTGCAGAAGTAAACAAGCCAGCCCAGGTCACAGCCCTCGTGTAGTTTACAATGCAGCGGTGCTCAGAATTTCTAACACTCAGACTCACTGGCTGTCGAGCTCTTGTTCTCCAGTGGATCCTTGGGATTCATATAAAGCCTTGGGATGTGGTGGTGTCAAGTGAAGGATTTAGGGAAAATAAGACCTGAGTTCAAACGCTAGCAGTTCCATTGCCCAACTGAGCTATTCGAACAAATATCTGAACCTTCCTAAGTCTTAATTTCTCCTCTGTGAAGTATGGATGTAATCTCATCAGCTACATGGAGTTACTGGGAGAACTGAATGAGGTGGTGCATGAAGAATATTTTATATTGCACTTGCCACAGGATACTTGTCATGACATGGTCACTATCTTATTAATGAAAATATTTTTGATCCTCCAATTATGAATCTCTTTAGAAGTAAGCAAGGCCTGTAGAAAACACGGAACTGGGTGCCAGGGAGTCCCAAGTTAGGTCTCTATTCGCGTCTTTAGATGTGTCACAATCTTCCTACCTCAATCCTAACAGACATAAAATGGAAATGACACCCACTGCCTCCTGGGGCTGTTGTAAGAATATATTAATTACTTTCTGCAGGGACCTTTGAAGCTGAGAGCGTGAGTCTCTTAAAAAAGAAAATAAAAAGGTACGTCATTTCTTAGAAGAAAAACATCAAACTAGTACCTGCCCTTTTGTCGTAAGGGATGTACCCCCACCCCCGCAGAGGACCAACTTTCTGTCTTTGACTCACACTGAGTGAGATCAGTTCAAATAACACCACGATAGATGACACACTGCCACCCACCTCCAACCCAGGGCAGGAATAAATATTTTAAACAACTATGTTGCTAAAATGTGCTTTCCAACTTTTTCTAATCCTCACCAGAGGATATGTTTATTGATTTAAGAGAGAGAGAGAAACATTGATATGAGAGAGAAACATCGATTCTTCAATTGATTTCCTCCCAAACATGCCCTAACCAGGGATCAAACATGCAAACTTTTGGGATGATGCTCCAATAAACTGAACCACCCAGCCAGGGGTCAAATTTTTGACAATAATAAGGGATTATATGTGTATTTTTAACATACCAGTGGGCACATGCCCATGAGTGCTGTATTAAGTCAGGGTTCTCAGAGAAACAGAACCGACAGGGTAAATATATATGAAGAGAGAATTGGCTCACGTGATTATGGGGCTCGGCTAAACCCAAAGTCCACAGAGGGTGCTGGCAGGCTGGAGATCCAGAGAAGAGTTACAGTTCAAGCCCAAAGACCGCCTTCTGACAGAATTCCTCCTCTCAAAGCGATCAGTCTTTTGTGTCTGTGTGCGTGCACGCGTGTGTGTTTATTGTCTGAATATATTTTCAGCAAACAGTAGAATCTAAGACACAAGAAGGCAGAGATTTTTGCATTTTTTAAATGCCATATATGTGGCAATTAGGACAGTGTCTGGTAAAGGAAAGGCAATCAGTAATGAATACATTGAATAATACATGTTAAAGTCATCATCTTTGTTTTTAAAGAGGTCCTATAACCTCTTTGATGATTAGGTGTGTATGCATAAAGAAAGAAAATGTGTGAACTATTATGAGGTTGATACACTGCACTTAGGTGTATTCATAATAGGAAGGATAGAACTGGGAGTAGAATTAGTTTTGAATTCCATGACTGCCTTCTGTGACATATGCTTCCATTTTGATAAAAGGCAAAACTCTTTAAATCCAGATTTCTTATTTTTCCTGTATGGAACATGCTAGTCATAATTCTGTCCATAGTTACTTCCTTACCAATTATGAGACTGGCAGTAACCTTCTTTAAGGCAGATTTTTCTTACTTTATTTTGTTACTTGAGCATAGCAAAAGATTAGAAACCCTTTAAAGCCAGTCTTTCCTAAGGTTGTCCTGAGATTATAGCTATTTCATTGAGTTAGCTTTTCCCTTCCGCTGAAAGCCTTTCCAAATTTTGGAGTTCTTCAGTCTACCATGTGCTTTAATAGAATATGATTTTCAGCCTCACGGAACATTATACATAAAGCAGTTGCCTTCAGTAATAGGTTCCTATAGATAGTTGCCAGTCATTAACTGATTGGATGCAAATAATGATCTGTAAATCCTGTCATAGTGACTCTGCTGCTAATTTATGACAAATTGGGAGAGTGGAGACGTGATAGCTGATTTGGACTATGTAAACCACAGCCCTTGTCTCACTGTGTTGTTGATAATGTCAGGAAAATACTAGACAGTGTTGATTACTGTAGTTTCCTGATTTCACAATCACTGTATTTTTGTGCTTAGGAAAGAGGAAATTTTCTCTGATGACTGCCTTAATGAGCAAGCCACGTGATTTTTTTTTTGCTATATTTTATTGATTATGCTATTACAGTTGTCCCATTTTTTCCTCCTCTTTATCTCCTCCGCCCTGCACCCCATCCCGCCATCCCCACACCTCTTAGTTCATGTTTATGGGTTGTACGTATCAGTTCTCTGGCTTCTCAATTTCCTGTACCATTCTTAGCCTCTCCCTGTCTATTTTTTTTTTTTTGGTCAACATTTTGTCGCCACCATTTTCCCCAGCCCCTTCCACCCCCCCCTCCCACCCTCAATCCTTCCCTCATTTGGCTTTGTTAATGGGTCCTTTATGCAGATTCCTTGGTGACCCTTTCCCTCCTTTTCCCCTGTTTTCCCTCTTCCTCCTCCCCTCTGGTTACGGTCAGTTTGTTTTTTATTTCAATGTTGCTGGTTATATTTTGCTTGCTTGTTTATTTTGTTGATTAGGTTCCACATATAGTTGAGATCATACGGTATCTGTCTTTCACTGCCTGGTTTATTTCACTTGCATAATGCTCTCTAGTTCCATCCATGCTGTCGTAAAGGATAGTAGCTCTTCCTTCCTTTCTGCTGCATAGTATTCCATTGTGTAAGTGTACCATAGTTTTTTGATCCATTCAATTACTGTTGGACACTTAGGTTGCTTCCAATTCTTGGCTATTGTAAATTGTGCTCCTATGAACTTTGGGGTGCATAGGTCCTTTTGAATTAGTGTTTCAGGATTCTTAGAGTATAAACCCAACAGTGGAATTGCTGGGTCAAAAGGTAGTTCCATTTTTAGTTTTTTGAGGAAATTCCAAACTGTTTTCCACAGTGGCTGCACCAGTCTGCACTCCCACCAACAGTGCACTAGGGTTCCCTCTTCTCCACATCCGCGCCAGCACTTGTTGTTTGTTGATTTGTTTATGATGGCCATTCTGACCTGCGTGAAGTGGTATCTCATTGTGGCTTTAATTTGCATCTCTCTAATGGCTAGTGATACTGAGCATCCTTTCATATGTCTCTGGGCCCTGTGTATGTCCTCCTTGGAGAAGTGTCTGTTCAGGTCCTTTGTCCATTTTTTAACTGGGCTGTTTGTCTTTCTGGAGTGGAGTTGTGTGAGTTCTTTATATATTTTGGAGATCAAACCCTTGTCCAAGGTATCATTGGCAAATATATTTTCCCACACAGTTGGTTCCCTCTTCATTTTGCTGATGTTTTCTTTAGCCATGCAGACGTTTCTTATTTTGATGAAGTCCCATTTGTTTGTTCATTCATTTATGTCCATTGCTCTGTGGGACATATCAGTGAAAATATTGCTGCATGGAATATCTGAGATTTTCCTGCTAAGGTTCTCCGCTAGGACTTTTAGGGTGTTGTGACATATATTTAAGTCTTTTATCCACCTTGAGTTTATTTTTATGTGTGGTGTAACTGGGTGGTTGAATTTCATTTTTTTTTTTTTGCATGTAGCTGTCCAGATTGTCAATGTTATTTGTTGAAGAGGCTATTTTTACTCCATTTTGTGCTTCTGCCCTCTTTGCCAAACATTAATTGACCATAGAAATATGGGTTTATTTCTGGGCTCTCTATTCTGTTCCATTGATCTGCATGTCTGTTCTTATGCCAGTATCAGACTGTTTTGATTACAGTTGCTTCATAATGTGGTTTGATATCAGGTATTATGATCCCTCCTACTTCGTTCATCTTTCTCAGAATTGCTGCAGCTATTCGGGGTCATTTATGGTTCTATATAAATTTTTGAAATGTTTGTTCTATATCTGTGAAATTTGTAATTGGCATTTTAACAGGGATTGCACTGAATCTATAAATTGCTTTGAGTACTATGTACATTTTGATGATGTTAATGCTTCCAATCCATGAACATGGTATATGCTGCCATTTTTTGCTGTTTTGCCAAATTCACTTCTTAGGTCAAGTAGTTTTTTGGTGGAGTCTGTCAGGTTTTCTATGTACACTATCATGTCATCTGCAAACAATGACAGTTTTACTTCCTCCTTTCCAACCTAGATACCTTTTATTTCTTTTTCTTGCCTGATGGCTGTGGCTAGGACTTCCAATACTATGTTGAATAGAAGTGGTAAAAGCAGACATCCTTGTCTTATTCCTCATCTTAGTGGGAAAGCTTTTAGTTTTTGCCCATTGAGTATGATATTGGCTGTAGGTTTTTCATATATGGCCTTTATTACGTTGAGGTATGCTCCCTTTATTCCCACTTTGCTAAGTGTTTTTACCATAAATGGGTGCTGTACCTTATCAAATGCTTTTTCTACATCTATTGATATGATCATGTGCTTTTTGTCTTTCCTTTTCTTTATGTGATGTATTACTTTTATTGATTTGTGAATATTGTACCATCCTTACATCCCTGGGATGAATCCCACTTGCTCATGGTGTATGATCTTTTTAATGTATTGCTGCATGTGGTTTGCCAAGATTTTGTTGAGCATTTTAGCGTCTATGTTCATGAGTGATATTGGCCTGTAGTTTTCTTTCTTTGTTGTTTCTTTATCTGGTTTTGGGATTAGGATGAGGCTGACCTCATAATAAAAGTTTGGGAGTCTTCCCTCTTCTTGGATTTTTTGGAATAGTCTGAGAAGGACAGGGGTTAGCTCTTCCTGAAATGTTTTATAAAATTCTCCTGTGAAACCATCTGGTCCAGGGCTTCTGTGTACCTGGAGTTTTTTGATTACTGCTTCAATTTCACCATCTGCTATTGTTCTGTTCAGGCTCTCTGCTTCTTCTTGATTCAGTTTTGGAAGATTATATTTTTCTAGAAATTTGTCCATTTCACCGAGGTTTTCAAATTTCTTGTCACATAGTTGTTCATAGTAATTTCTTAGAATCCTTTGTATTTCTGTGGTATCAGGTGTAATTTCTCCTCTTTTATTTCTGATTTTATTTATTTGCGCCTTCTCCCTTTTTTTCTTGATAAGTCTGCTCAGTCTATTCTATTAAAGCCTTCACCTGATTGGATGAAGACCACCCACATTATACTCAAAGTCTACTGATTTAAATGTCATCTAATCTTTAAAAGACCTTCACGCAGAGAGTACTTCCAGTCGAGACAGAAGTGTAGATAAACACACCTTGCCTCCTCACATAACCACAGCAAAAAATTACAACTAAACTACAAAATAATACCCAGAATCATCAGAAAATAGAGTTTTATGGAAGTCCAACAACCAAGAAATTACAGAAGTCACATTCATTCAGATAGGTAGGAGGGATGGAGACATGGAGATGTGGTATGGGTACTCCTACACTCAAGTGCAGTGGATAAAAATCAGGAGGGATATCTTGGGAACAAGGGATCCCAGCCCCACACTAGACCACCCAGACCAGGGTTCCAGTGCCAGGAAGATAAGCCTCCATAACTTCTGGCTGTAAACACCAGTGGGGTTTGGGACAGCAGAAGAAACTGTGGGATTCTCAGGAGTATTCTCTTAACAGGCAAATGATGGACTTAGGACTTATGCAGGTTCACTCCCTCTGGGCTCCAGTTCTAGGGAAGGACACCAGTGGCACACAGGAAGAAACTGAAGTGTCTGGCACCAGGACAAGTGCCAGGGGGCAGATGCCTCCCAGACAAAACTCCAGAGGCCAGGCAGTGGCCATTGTCCCTTTTTTCTGAACCCTCTCACACACAGCAACAGAGTAGCTGCATCATATATGAGACTCCATTAACCTAGTTCACACGAGTTGCCCCATCCTGATGTTTATATAAGGCTTGCCCCATCCAACTTATGTGTGCACTTTTGTACATTAGGCCACATTACCAAGACAGGGAGTCAAAACAGCTCTACCTAATACATAGAAATCAATACAGGGAGGCTGCCAAAATAAGGAGACAAAGAAATATGGCCCAAATGAAAGAACAGAACAAAACTCCCCAAAAGGAACTAAACAAACTGGAAATAAACAATCAAAGAAATCAACATTTCAATCATAGGGGTGCTGGAAGCAGAAGAGAAAGAGCTAGAAATTGAAAACTTATTTAAAAATATAATGAAAGAAAACTGTCCTAATTTGGTGAAGGAAATAGACATATAGGTATAGGAAACACAGAGAGTCCCAAACAAGATGGATACAAAGAGGATCACACCAGGACACATCATACTTAAAATGCTAAAGGTTTAGGATAAAAAGAGAATCTTAAGATCAGCTAGAAAAAAGCAGATAGTCACCTACCAAGGAGTTCCCATAAGACTGACAGCTGATTTCTCAAAAGAAATTTTGCAGGCTAGAAGGGATTTGCAAGAAGTATTCAAAGTGATGAAAAGCAAGGAATTACAACCTAGATTACTATATCCAGTAAAACTATCAGTTAGAATCAAAGGGCAGATAAAGCTTTTCCCAGATGAGGTAAAACTTATGAGTTCATCATCAACAAGGTATTATTATATGAAATGTTAAAAGGATTTATTTAAGAAAAAGAAGAAGATCAAAACTATGAACATTAAAATGGTAATAAACTCACAACTATCAACAATTAAATCTAAAAAACAAACTAAAAAAATAAGAAGAACAGAAACAAAATCATAGATATGGAGTTCATTTGCATGGTTACCAGTTGGGAGGGAGAAGGAGGAGAATGAGGGGAAAGGTGCAGGGATTAAGAAGTACAAATTGGTAGGTACAGAATAAGCAGGGGATGTTAAGAATAGTATCCAGCAATAGAAAATGGAGTAACCAAAGAACTGAAATACATGACCCATGGACATGAACTGAGGAGGAGTGAATGCCTGAGGGGATGGGAGGTACTGGGGGAAAATTGGGACAATGGTAATAGCATAATCAATGAAATAGATTTTAAATAAAATAAATAATATAAATAAATAAATAATAAATAAATAAACAAAAGACCTTCACAGAAACATTTAGAAAAATGTTTGACCAAATACCTGGATACTAGCCAACTTGACACATAATCTTCACTTGTGAAGATTACATTTATGTAACAAACCTTCTCAGGTTTGTTATCAGGACTTGCCTAGATGGTCACCATTTTCCCTGTTGAGGTCCACTCCTGGGCCTCTGGGGTGCTTGTTTCAAACTCAGCTACCATTTATGTTTCATGACTTTGGAAGGGTCTCCCTTCTCTCATCACCCACCCGCTCACAGACAGCTGACCTGACCCGGACTCCTGAACTTCTCCCTCCCCAGAGAAGGTGAGGTGAACTGAACACCAGATCAGCTTCCTCCTCCCATTCTCCCAAAACAGTGGTTCTCAAAGTGTGCTCCTCAGACCAGCAGTAGTACATCACAGCTTTGGGGGGCCCCACCCCAGCCCTATTGAATCAGACACTCTGGGGCGGAACCCAGCAATTCAATTTTAATGAGCCCTTCAGTTTGGAGACCACTGGCTCCTGGGTCCCAGTTTTCTTTTCTTCTTCTTAACATACCCTGAAACTACCTAGTGAATGCCTTCCATCTGTGAGATCTCAGGGTTGTCTTCTCAACAAATCAGTTTTCCAAAGTGTGAATTCCACTTCTTAAATATCAGGTACTCTTCTAAAGTGTTTTAATGACATTCATTTGAATTCATTTAAAATGATTTTTTTTTCTAAGTGTATATCATATATCCTTCTGAAGAAAATAAGACAGAAACATTTGGAACATCCTTTCATCTTACAACAATCTCATAAACCAAGTGCTATTATTATTGTCTCCTTTTCATGGATCATGAAACAGATGCAAAGAAGTGAAGTCATGCCCTGGCCAGGTGGGTCGGTTGATTGTAGCATCATCTCCTGCATCAGAATGTTATGGGTTTGATCCCTTGTCAGGGCATGTACAGGGGGTAACTGATTGATGTTTCCCTCGCTTTCTCCCGCTCTTTCAAATAAATAAACATATGTTCAGGTGAGGACTTAAAAAAAAAAGCAAAGTTATTTGCCAGAGAAACTGGCTCCAGAGTCACACCTCCAATTAGCCTACTCCCTGTACCGAACTCCTCTCTTAACTTACATGCTGTTTGCATCTTAGTTTTTCATTTTTATTTATTGAGTTTAGAGAAAAAGGGAAGAAAGGGGAGATGGGGAGAGAGAGAGAAAGAAACATTGATTTGTTATTCTACTTATTGATATATTCACTGGTTGTTCTTGGATGTACCTTGACCAGGAATGGAACCACAACATTGGTGTATGGGGGTGATGCTCTCACCAACTGAGGTACTCGGCCAGGGCTACACCTTAATTTGGATGCATGGTTGGACACTACAGTGGACCGAGGTATCCTCCTGTGTCCACATCTAATTCTGGGCCTCCACTGGCTTGTGTCTTGCTGAGTGCACTTGTTCCAGAGCATTTCCCCAAGGAGTGTTGCCAGCATTTCTAAGACAAGTCATTGGTCAAGCTATTTCAGCATCTCCCACCTACACTGACCAAAGCGGTCAAGGGGACTGCCAATTGCTAAAAAGAGTTTACTTCCTAACTTTGTAGGGCCTGGCAAAGCAGCTTAATACTAAAGCTTATGCTCATATATTTAATACAAAGCAAAAGCTATGTTCTCAGAACTTAAAAAAATTACACAAAACCTTATATTACAGAGCATTGCCAAGGACTGGCATTCCCACTAAATGAATATTCTGGTTAATAGCTGCCATGTGTTCTATATGTGGGTTGCTAATTTAGACAAATTCTAGAATCATAAAGCATACATTTTGGACATTGGGAAGGAATCTGACTTAAGCTAGTGTGCCTCCCCGGAGTCTGGATCCTCTGATCACGGTCTCTCAGTTATTTGTTGAGATATTAGTTGATGGGAATCCATCCCCAAGTATGTCCATTCCATGTTGGACAGCCAGGGAGTTAGAAAGATCTTCCTTCTAATGAGCCAAGAGCTATCCCCCTGCAGCTTTGTAGTTTGACCCTGGGTTTCACCTGTCTTTCACTTCACCTTCAGATACCTGAAGGCAGTGATCATGTCTTCCCTGAGCCTTTCTTCCCTCCAGCTCTCAGCTCTGTGATTCCTTTCACCAGTTGAGCTTCACCCCCAAACTCACTCTGATTTCGTCTATGTCCCTCTTGAAACGCGGTATCCAGGACCAAGCCCTGTATTCCATGGCATTTCTGATCAAGCAAAGGAGAAACACAGCGACCCCCCTCCCAGTTAACAGGTTGGGATACAGCTACAGCTAATGCCACCTTAATGTGTCCTTGTAAGTTCACATATGGAGTCCATGTCCGAATACACATACATAAACACGTGTTAGATGTTTGCAAGCCTGTTAAATAATAAAAAGCATTTTTAAATACTCAGAAAAAATTTAAACAATTTAAAAGCACATGGCTTAGCCTCCTCTCCCCTGAACTGCTCTCTGCCTTCCATTTCAATTAGTGTCATGGACGCTGGAGCAGTTAGTTGGGAGACTGGGACTCAGAGTATCTAAGGGCCCCTACAGGAGCCGCACCAGGTCCTCTTACCTGAGTACGGGGCTGTTCCTTCCACTGGGTTGTGGGTTGGAAGGTAGGATCTGCCCCGCTTCGGATACAGAGTCATGATGTCACATAGATGAGGCAGTAACAGGACTCGGCCTTCCCCGGAAGCCTGCCTTGTGGTCAGACACCCTGGGCGTTTGCCCAGGGGCTTTACAGAAGCAGGGTCAGCCCTCTTCAGGCCAACTGAGGAAAAGGAAGAGGACAATAGATTGAGCACCAATTATTTGCCAGGCACTAGGGTGTTTCACATAACTCTCTTTATCCCCTCATCACCTTATGAGGGACATGTGTTGTCCTCAGGGAGCACAGAGTGTTCGTGCAACCTGCCCAAGGCCACCCAGATAATCTAAGCAGGTAGGAATGAGAATCCTGGCCTGGCTTCCAAGGATGGTGTGTCCCTCTGACCAGCCACCGAAGAAGCCATCACTTTCTATTGCAACCTACACTTGACAATATGCTCTGCACAGTGGGGCTGGAGGGGTCTGGGTGGTGATCACAAAGGAATTCTCTCCTCAGACACAGGAGTCCCAATTCCCAGGAACCCAAGGACCCAACAAGGTCTTAGCAGTGCCCCCTAAGAAGTCACTCGTATTCTTATCTTGGGAAATCATTCCCTCACTGGCTCACAAATACCTGGGCTTTCTCTGTAATCTGGGAAAAGCTCGGACTGGTGCCAAGTTAATCAGTGCATATAAATCAACAAGAATGAGCATTTAAAAAATTACACTTTATTGATTATGCTATTACAGTTGTCCTGATATTTTCCCCTTTGCTCCCCTCCACCTAGCATCCCCACTCCCTCAGGCAATCCCCCCACCATTGTTCATGTCCATGAGTCATGCGTATAAGTTCTTTCGCTGCTCCATTTCCTATACTGTACTTTACATCCCCATGACTATTCTCTAACTACCTATTTGTACTTCTGCATCCCCTCACCTCTTCGCCCATTTCACAATGTTCCCTCCCATCTGGTAACCATCGAAATGCTCTCTGTATCCATGCTTCTGTCTCTGTTCTTCCTGTTTGTTTAGTTTGTTTTTTAGATTCAAATGTTGATAGATATGTATTTTTTTTGCCATTTTATTATTCATCATTTTGACCTTCTTTTCCTTAAATAAGTCCCTTTAACATTTCATATAACAATGGCGTGGTGATGATGAGCTCCTTTAGTTTTCTGCCCTTCAGTTCTAAGTGAGAGCTTTGTTGGGCGGAGCAATCTTGGCTGTAGGTCCCTGCTTTTCATGATTCCTTTTTCCTTCTTGTTATTTGGTTGGTTGGTTTTTGCTTCCTTATATTCCAAATCATTGATTTGATTCTTGGCTTCATCCACTCTACTGTTGATTCCTTATGAATTGTACTTTATTTCAATTAGTATATCCTTTGTTTCTGACTGGATCTTTTTTATGCCATTGAAGTCCTCACTAAGTTCCTCGAGCATCCTTATAATCAGTGTTTTGAACTTTGCATCTGATAGATTGCTTATCTCCATTTCTTTTAGCTCTTTTTCTGGAGTTTTGATCTTTTCTTTCATTTGGGCCATGTTCCTTTGTCTCCTCATTTTGGCAGCCTCCCTGTGTCTGTTTCTATGTATTAGGTAGAGCTGCTTTGACTCTGTGTCTTGGTAGTGTGGCCTAATGTAGTAAGTGTCCTATAGGGTCCAGTGGGACAGCCTCCTCTATGACCCCAGCTGGGTACTGAAGGTGTGTCCTTCATGTGGGCTGAGAACACATTTCTCTTATAGTTGAGCCTTGGTTGCTGTTGGCAGGTCACTGTGAGGTATTTACCCAGGCAGCTGCAATGACTGGCTGTGACCACTGACCACCAATCCCGCCCCTCCCTCCACAGAGGATCGGCTGTGTGGAGGCAGGGTGGTGGTGCTCTGACATGGTCTGTAGCTGTCCCCTGGATGCACAGGCTCTGGGGTTTCCTGAGTGGTGCAGGGCAAGGTCTGTCCCCACCTGTGTTCTTCCCAGGGCCATCGTGCCTGAGCTATAAAGCAATCTGAGAAGGCTGCTGCTTGTGCTGGGCTTAGAGATTCCCAGGTGAAGCCAAGCTTTGAATCTGAGCTGGTGCCAGGCCTCAGGCACACTGGGGTCAGCTGTTTCTTATTTGAGAAGATTTAGGAAATTGTGAAGCATGAGCCAAGTCTAGCCATTCATATGGGAAAGCAGCTCTGGTGGGCCTCTAAGTTGGGTGGGGAGTAGTCTCTGGGAATCACTAAGGTGGTAGCCAGGTTGATGATGTCTAATATATGGTTCCAGCTTGCCAGTTCTGTGTAGGGAGGGTTCAGAAAAGGGACAATGGCTTCTGTTTGCCTTGATGCCAAACACTTCAGTTTCTCCCTTTATACCACTAGTGCCTTTCAAGTTGCTACCCTGGTGCTGGAGCGCAGAAGGAGTGAGTCTGAATAAGTCCATGTATGGGTTCTTTAAGAGGAATGGTTTGGGGGTCCAGCAGTTTCTTCCACCAACTTAATCCCTACTGTTTTTTTGCATCTAGAAGTTGTGGGGACTTATCTTCCTGGCATTGCAACCCTGGACAGGAGGGTCTGGTGTGAGGCTGGGACTCCTTGCTCCCAAGATATCCCTGCCAAATTTTTATTCACCACACGTGGGTGTGGGACCAGCCTGTTCCGCGTCTCCACCCCTCCTGCCAGTCTGGATGGATGTGGTTTCTTTAATTCTGTAGTTGTCAGACTTCCATTCAACTCAATTTCTGATGGTTCTGAGCGGTGGTTGTTCTATGTTTTAGTTGTAATTCTGATGTGATTGTGCAAAAAGGTGAGCCACACCTGCCTATGTTGCATGACCAGAAGTCCTTAAAAATGAACATTTCTTTCTCACTTCACAGTTGGTAAAATGTTTTGGATTAAACAGATTATTCATAATATATAAGACTGTCATTTTCCAAGTCAGATCATTTGGGAGGAATCTCAAAAAAGGGTGAATAATAGAGAGATTTAAACCACTTTTAGGATGACTGTAGATTTCCAAAGTATTAAAGGCTTCTTGTGTGGTCAGCCTCAAGGCCGTACTGTCTCTAATCTGAATTGGGAACTAAGACTCAGTTAAATGACTTAAGTTAAGAGTGCTGTCTCCCAGTGTGTTCTAAGAAGAAAAATATTATTAATCATAATAACGATGCAAACTTATATAGGGCCTTTCATCTGTGCCTCTCACGGTATTTTAACCACCATTAATTATACCTCCTGTTGCACCTCTGAGGTAGGTAAAAAAAAACAAAAAACTATTATAGCCATTCTATAGGTGAATAAAGGACTACTGAGAAGGGAGGAGTAAATTATCTGGGGCCACATGTAAGCCAGTGGAAGATCAAGCTATCCTGGCCCCCAGGTCAGGGCTAGAAGAACTGTGCTTGGTCAGTTCTTCTCTCTGAAGGACTGGGCTCTGGGATTGGGACAAGGAGGTTGTTGTGATGTCCCCTCTAAGGGCCAATGGGACTGATCACTTTTAGCTCAGGCTCTTATAGAGAGAAAAGTGAACTATTTTTGGAAGGCATAAAACCTGAAGTCTCATGCTTTGGGCATCACCCCTTAGGATGGATATGGTCAGTGATTGAAGGGGGATGTTCAGGACAGACTTTAGGCTGTGACTCTGCTACCCTGGGCCCTGAACAAGATGACCCTTTCGATAGAGTCACAGAGTTGGGTTTTAAAGTATATCTGAACAATACATGTTCTGCATAGCCACTCTTTTATATGACCAGGGCTCCGTCTTCTCAAAGTGTGTCCCCCTTGGCCTCTTGTCTTCCATTTCCCATTGCCCACAGCACAGGAACACACAGCAGGACTGTCTATCCTAGTCTGGGGGACTCAGGGACAGCCCAAGGGAAGAGCACAAGACCCCCAGCAGAGTGGGGGGAAAGGAAGCATTTGGCAAGAGGTAACAGAGGCATGGGGTCCAGGGGAGAGAGGCAGCGTGAGTGTGAGGAATACAAGGAGTTCACTCTGGATGATGCCCCAGTGCATGCGAGGGAAAAGTGAATGGTAAGAGCCAAAATAAGAAATTTTACTGCAGGGCATCATTAGAGAGTGGTAAGTTGTGGAAAACACAATCAAGTCTGTATTTTTGGAATAGTTTGTATTTTGGAAGCCCGGGAGGAGGTCCAGGTATGGATGGAGAGATGCTGAGTTCAGTTGGGATATGGTAACTTTGAGGTGCAGTACCCAAGAACCCTATACCTAGTGGGCATTGGGTATAGGGGCCTAGAAGCAGGGTCTGGGCTAGAGGTGGAGAGAGAGAGACAGACTCATATCTCTTCCACTCCAGCTGGTTCAAGTGGAAAAGGATTTGTTACAACATGACTTACAGAATTTAAGGGAGAAATGAGATTAAGTTTGGCTGCCATAAATTTAGGGCAAGGCAGCCAAGAGATACTCATAGTCACAGCATGAGGTGATTCTAGTAGAAACCCCACTCTTTCTGTTGTCTGTCACTTGGCACCTCTGGAGCCAGAATAGATGCTCCAGCACAGCATCCAAGAAGATCCAATGTCCCTAAATAGCCACCAGCTTATAGTCTGCCACTCTACAGCCCTCATTTCTGTCGTCCAAGTCTCAGAAGGCCCACCTAGGTCACATGTAGAACCCTAACTGCAAGAAAGTCTGGAAGTTATTAGTAGGAAGGTCATCACTACTACACTGAGAACCCAAGTGTGCCTGAAGAGGTAGATGATGATGAGAAACTTCAACAGGCTCATTCTGCAAAGACTCTGGGTATGTGAGGCTTTATAATACTCCAAATACTCCAAATAGACCTTAGAGGCCTAAAGTCAAGAGGCCCATGGATGAAACACAGAATGTGGTCATAAATATTAGGAAACTGGGAAAAGGCAGTATTTAAAGTAGAAAGAGAACTGAAGACTCCTTTTACTATTAAATAATCTTTACTATTAAATAGTCTTTCACTTACAGAGAAAAGTCTACAAAACCAGAGCTTTCTTAACCCTTCCCAGTTTCAAATATTCATTCCCATAGTCTCCATAGGTACACATACTTTCACCAGACATTGTGTCCTTGTTGTTTTCACACCAGTTTTATCCCCTATTTTCCACATAGTAGCCCTGCCTCAACTGTGTCTGTTGGACTCTTTCCTTTAGCCTCTTGGGAGAAAAAAGATCTCCAATTTTTTTACCTCACTTTGTGAGTGGAGAAGGGGCTCTGGGATCTAACTTGTACTGAAACAGAATTTCAGCCAATCCTCTGATGGTAAGCTCTACCTTTTCTTGTTCTTTCCAAAAGGACCTGGTGCCACCAACTTCTGAGTCTGAGAAGGGTCCTGTGGTGAAAATAGGTCTCAGGCTTTTCCCCAGAAAACCTATTCCTCTAGCCCAGGGTTAACCTGGTTCCTTTCTGTCTTCCAAAGTCTTGTCTCTATCATCTCTTTTTTCTCTCCTATTAACTCTTAAGCGTTTTTGTCTTCTTTTAAGTCTTCTTACCATTTTTAACTTGGAGAGCAGGTATGAATAGATATGTTCAATCTGGCTCCTCTCATGAGAAACCCACGCCTTGGATTTTGGTCCCCATTAAATAAGTTTCAGTCATGTTTGTTTGAGCTCTTGTCCTGGAATCTTTCATATCCTGGACCTGCACCTGGGGGCAGAATGAGTGGTGCTTATCATCTGGGAAGGGGGATAAATGATACTTGTCTCCACCATTTTCCATGAGAGTTCTAGTTACTTTAACAGCCAAGGTGTTATCTAAAAAAGAGAGAGAGAGAGAGAGGTAGAGAGAGAGAGAGAGAATTGCCTTAAACTCCACATTATGCAAAGATTCTTTTTAGCCTAAGCATCTGTTTAATCACATCATTTAGCAATCAAAAGAATGGATAGGATGAGCATTTAAGAGTGGGGGTTGGTGGTCTTTCTATGGAAAACTATCTAATGCAGAGACTCCCCAACACCCATCCACAATAAAGTGAGAAAAATAAGGACACTGAATTAATGTCCATTCAGCTAAACACATTGAATGTATATGGCTATTTTGCTATTAGTCCTCTCACCTGTTGGTATTAAAAATCTTTACTCCAATGCTTGAAAGAGCAGATTTTAGTTAGGGTTTGTAGCTTCTCTGTTGTTTGTCCTTTCTCCAGAAAAGAAAATATTGTCAACCTCATGTAATCTAATTTTCTTTTAAATTTTATTGTTCCATGAAATGCACAAGCTTGGGAGCTATGCTTACAACACAGGTTCCCAGGAGAGAGAACTCTGAGTCACAGAGGGGAGGTGACTGGGGCCAGGCATGGGTAAAACAGTGGAGTCAGCAGTGTGGTTTTGGTGTCTTCCCACATCCACCCATTTCATTCTCACCTTCACTTCCTTGCAGCCCTTCTGGGGTCACACCTAGCTCTAAATACTTCTCTGGTTGACCACACCGCCCAGACTTGACAAGTGCCTGTCTCCCGTGACTGCTGCTGCATGTTGAAAGGTGTTCAGGGAAAGAGGTGGAGGTGACTCATTCATTCGCTGTGTGTTAGGTTGTATTACTTTGTCTCTCTTCGAGGTATTTTTGGTACATTGGTCCCACATTTTGTATGATAACTTGGCACATTCTTGCTGTGAAGGCAATGTGATGCAGGAGAAAGAACACTGCATTGGAAGTCATACACTGGATACCACTTACCAGTCATGTGACTGGGGTAACCTTGCTGAAGCTCTATTTCCTCATCTCCAAAATAAAGATAATGATGCCTACTACGTAGCGTTTTGTGGGAATTACATTTTTTAAAAGTATATGTGTTTTAGCCCATTTGGACTACTATAACAAAATTACCATTGATTAGCTTAAGCAGCAAACATTTATTTCTCATCGTTCTGGAGACAGGGTTAAGTCCAAGATCAATGCATTAGTAGATTTGGTGCCTGGTAAAAGCCCACTTCCTGGTCATAGACACCACCTTCTCACCATATCTTCCCATGGTGGAAGGGGCAAGGGAGTTCTCTGGAGTCTCATTTATAAGGGCACTAATCCCAATCTTGAGGGCTCTACCCTCCTGGCCTTCTAACCTCCCAAAGGTCCCACCTTCTAATACTGTCTCATTGGGGGTTAGACTTTAACATAAGAATTTGGAAGGGACACAGATCCAGTCTATAGCTGAATGTGAAAGAGGGCATAATCTCTGGCATATCGAAAGTGCTCAGCAAATGTTATTTACATCTGCTGGTACGAATATTAAGAGCAGCTCTTCCCCCAGACACCATTTCCCTTTTAACATAGAATGAAATGTTAAAGCAAAAGGAGTAGGGAATGGTGGAGTTGCAAATACGAGTGAGAGGTTACTAGGGAGCCATGAAGAAGATTCTGACTCTTCAGCACAAGCCCTTCAAGCAGACCTTGCCTTCCCACTCTGCTCAAAACCTCCTCACCCTTGAGTCCCCTCAATCACTGACTTGCTTGGCTTCCAACTTAACTTACATTCTCATGTCATAACACCTGGGATTTTAACCCTGGGCATGAACCTCTTCTGAAAACCCACTGGACCTGCCTCTAGTTTTTCCCAGAATCCTTCTCTCAGAGTCTAGCCGTATTTACCACATGCCTATGCTGTCCCCACACAGGTCTTCCCTCTGTCGCCCACCCCGCAGACCCTTGGAGAGCTGAACCACACAAGGACGGTGTAACGTGAGAAATCGGAGTCCCTAGCCTGTCGGTGGGCCTCCCTGCCATGGTGCCCGGCAAAGCCTTTCTTTGAGGTTCAAGCAGAGCCCTTTCCCAGGAGGCGCAGGTGGCACTATTGGAGGGAATGGCCTGCCCAGGTACATTTATTTTGATTCCTTAGTCTAAACAATAACTGACTTGTGAGGAAGACATATCAGTTATAGGAACTAAAAAGCCATGTTTTCTTAGTATGTCTCAGCATAGCATGGAAATATGTGTCCCACTTCATCTACAGGGTTGGCTATTCAATTAATAACCAGCTGTCTCTCCTATGAGACCTTGTCAGTTTTACTCAGCACTGTATTCCCTGAACTTATCACGCAGCAACCACTAATAAATGAGTGAAGAATGGGTAAATAACAGAACAAATAAAAGAACAAAACAATGCGGGTAGATAGAATACACCCTGACCAAAATAAAAGGTACCTCTTCCAGAATCACAGGAGGAGAACAAAGGAAGATAGACGAGAATAGGAGGAAATTGAAAGTGGCAGCCTTAAGAAGCTGCGGGGGTCTCCACAAGGTGTCTTTTACTCTGTGAGTTGAGGGGGTGGGGTGAGGCGGAGCGGTAAGGAATAATCTCGTGAGAGGGACAGGTGGCAAGGGAGAAGAGGGAAGATTGAGGGGAGACTTGCAGGTTTCTACACAGTAACTGTAGAAAATGGGACTGGATTCCCACCAGAGGGGTTGCTGGGCAGTAGGGTGGTTCTGAGGATTCAACTGGAATGCCAGGGCAGCTGATGCCATCCACCAAGAAGTGATCAGAGCACGAGGAAGCCTAATTCAGGGAAGTGTCGTAGAGGTCAGCAGCCGGAGCCCGCCATCTCAGACCAACAAGCATTTATCCGATTTCTGGGATGCACTGGGGCTGGAATTGAGTACAAAGGAAAAGAGGAGAGCCCCTGACTTGGGCGAGCTAGAAAATGCATCAAATATAAGGGAATCATAAATGTTTAAGTAAAGCCACAAGAGGTCTCATGCTATGGCTTAACTGTGAATGCAAAGAAGGCCAACATAGAAGGTGTTTTCTCTTCTCTGCCTCCCTTTTTCTTCTTTTAAACAAAAAATCACATTTCAGCTCCTTGTCCCTGTGCCCAGAATTCTTTTTCAGTAAGTATGACCTAAACTAGGCAGTCAGAGAATGCCACCTGGTGGATCTTCAAGGCATTAAATATTTAACTTCCAGAGGAAAGGGTTCTAGACTGTTAAGAATAAGAGAAAAATGCATTCATTAAGCATTGAATATGCCCAAAATACTGTAAAAAGCATCAAAAATACAAATATATGCCATTAAGTTTCTTCCAATCTAATAAGAAAAAAATAATGGTTTATTAGAACTACACTAATTTCTGGATTGAAAGCCCACATAAAAGCAAATTAAATGAAAACTAAGCTCTGTTGCCTGAATTATGGTTTCTAATAGAATAGAAGAGAACATGTGAAATAAAAAATAGAAAATCCAGTCCATGGAAACTGCTTTTCTTCTGGCCTACTCTCATCTTCTCCAGCTCCCCACATTTTAATCTGACCAGACATTACAAAACACTACAAAGCCCTACGTCTTCAAAGTGCCAACAGGGAAGACAGCTCTGGGGAGGGAAAGAGCACCCAACTAAAGTCAACAGTCCTGAACTCCAGCTAAATAAAGCCAGGTGAACTGAAGCAAGTGTTTTGTTTTTTTGTTTTTTTTGTTTGTTTTTTTTTATGTCTCAGAACCTCTGTTTCCTGATTAGTGAAACAGAAATTAAAATGCCCATCTTTCAAGATGGCTATAAGGATTAAATAAAACAATAAAGTGGGAAACACTGTCAAGGTGCTGGTCGATTTTTTGGTTAACAGCATTATTAGTCCACGGAACAGTGCCTTTCATTATGGATAACCGCATCTCCTTCTCACTAGTGAGCTATCACTGACACAGGTAGGTGGAGAAATCCCTCTATCACAGTGAGGAGTCATAAAAGCAGAGCTGAGAGATGAAGAGTAAAGGGCTGGCCAGGGTCATCCTAGCCTATATAGCACCTTAGTGTGAGTGATGAAAAAGCACCTTTCCTCAAGTTGAAAGAACTCTTCGTCAATATGTCTCTGTACCACCCGAAAAACCGTAAGTCATAGGCCTCGAAAATGGGAACAGAGGTGGCTGTGCCCTCAGCCACATTTGATGATCCTTCTTTTCTTTTTAAGCAAGTTTCAAGTGAGTTTGTATTACCTGCCACTGGAAAAGCCCTGACGAATAACACAAGCCGACCAACAGAATGAAGGCTAACAGAGAACTCAGGGTCTGGCTTCGAGGTTCTGGAGGCTTCCGTGCATATTAAATGGCAGCGGGAAGCAGTCTGTAAGAGAGGGATTTAAAATGTCAGAGGTAGAATCGTTCTACAGCAGCAGGGGCGCGCGATGGGCCATGGGAGTGAAGGCTGCAGCAGACTGGGTGAGAGGGGTAAGGCTGAAGTGAGAGGCTGGGCCACCCCCACAGGTATGGAAACGACCTAAGCCAGTTGCAAGGAGGTAGAAATCCACTTCAGAGAAGTGTGGGAAAATTGCTTTCTTTCTCCTCAGAACCTTTCCTGTAGTCTGTCCCGCTTAAGTATGTCCCTGAATTTACCTGGGAGCCCAGTTTCCCCAACTTATGAAGATTTTCACTCTTTCCCACTCTAGGAAAAATGCCAGATAAAATCCAATGTGTTTACCCCACAGGGAAGAAATCCTGAAGTGACTCTGTGAGATCTGGAAATGCACAGTCTACACAATTCCTTTCCCACCCCACCCCGCCCCACCCCACCCTAGAGTGACTCTGCCTTGTTGGAAGAATCTAAGAAGTTTCTGTGTCATCACTTTGTTCTTCTATCTCCAAAATTACCTCCAGTAACCATGAAGCAATGGGAAAAATATGTGTGCTTTGAAGCCCAACAGATCCGGTTTGAATCCAAGCTCTGACAGTGGACAAATTATTCAACTTTTATGAGCCTTTATTTTTTTAACTCTAAAATGGGGAGAATAACTCCCATTTCGTAAGGTTGTTGTGACCGTTAAATGAAGTGATTTATATAAAGCTACTATAATGGTGTCAGTCCGTAGTTCCCACCGTCAATCCCCCGCCCAAACCCCACCCCTCAGGGGCCCCCTCCGTCAGCCTTCCTGAGCAGGGCAGTGGCCAAGGGGAACCCTGGAATGGGAACAGGATTCGCTGTCAGGAACCTTGCATTCCTGATGTGGCTATTGTATTTTAATTGGGCACAAACTCCCTGGCCCTCAGTTTCTTCATCTGTAAATGTAGAGGATGGTGCCCTGCCCACCTCAGAGAATGAGTACAAGTTTTAAGCGCCAGTGAGCAGACAGCGGCTTAGGCTGCTACTTCCCTAGAGAGTGTTGCATTTCTCTCTGCAGTGGAATGTAACCAGAGATATTTAATAGAACTGAATCGGGTGAAGATCATGTAACCCAACCCTGAACAAAGAATTGTTCATAAGTTACCTTTCTTTTCTGTGCTACTAAATATTTAGGTTGAACACTTATTTTCCGCGAGGGTAGGTAGCAGCTAGGAATGACCAGCCAGGGCCCTTGAAGTTACAATAGAACAAAGAACTTAATACGGAAGTCCTAGGGCAAGTGCTGGGAAGGGAGGGCCTTGGTGACATTCTCACTAAGATCGCCAGGTGTCCTGAACATCACAAACGGGGGTAGAGCAGGAGGAGGGGAATCCTGGAGACTCTGACTTAGCAAAACTGTTACCATGACTGGCTTATTCCACTTAGCATAACGTTCTCCGGGTCCATCCAGTGCTGTCACAAAGGATGAAATTTTCTTCTTTTTTACAGCCAAGTAGTAGTCCATTGTGTAAATGTACCATAGCTGTTTCATTCACTCATCTCCTGATGGACGCTTGGGAAATGGAGAACCATTTTAAGAATTGCCTTCATTTCGCTATGATGGTTTAAAAATGTAATTCTTTCATGTCAGAAAAAGCTAATCTGTTTTTAAAACAAACTTCTACCTCATGGCCATTTAATTGAAGTCTTTCCCAGAGAGAGAGAGAGAGAGAGAGAGAGAACTCACATAGTTTTTGTCTTAAAGATCATGTTTTGGTTGTGGCCTACAAGCTTTGGTAAATATTGCTGACAGACTTTTTGGCATCTATTTTCCCTTTATTTCTTGCTAGCAGAACCTCAATTTTGCTTAGTGTCCACCAGCACCATACCCGACTTCTGGGAAGGGGACCCTACCCCAGGTCCCAGGAAAATCAGGATTCAGTAAATTATGGTCATTCCCATTCTCTTGGCAGGGACTGGTATAGAGGTGAGCCTGTGATACACTTCCATTACATCACAGAGAGATCTGGGGT
>PVJD01008075.1:51722-76669 GCA_004026545.1 Mormoops blainvillei | reverse complement strand
GGGGACGGGGTGGGAGTGTTCCAGGCAGAGGGAACAGACAGTATAAAGGCCCTGGGGCAGGGCCAAGGTTGGATGCTGGAGGGACAGTGAGAAGGCCAGTGTGACTGGAGCAGAACAAGTAGGAGAGAAAGTGGTAGGAGGTGATGTCAGAGGAGGAGGCAGTGATAGCATACCCGGCTTTGATGATTATTATGTGGTCTAAAGTCCAACCCTGATCCCCTGCCCTGCCCTGCCTCTCAGGCAGGTGAGAGATTTTGCAGAAAATTAGGCAGATGCCACCCTGCTCATAGTCTTTCCATGTTGCCAACACCTGTGAAGTCACCAAGCGGCATGTGTATCTGACATCCCCAGGGAACTGGCTAGGGTTGTAACCTCAGTACATTCGTGTGATTATTCATATCTTGTTGGCCTCCTCCACTCGTGTCAGCACCACGGAGGTAGGGTCCTTGTTCCCTTCTGAATCCCAACACCAAGCACAGTACCTGGTACATGAGCAAGTGAATACTGAAGGAGCAAATCTTGCCTTACCGACGACAAAGGAAATATGACCACAACTTGGCATTGCTAAAAGATACCACCAGATGGCGGTGTTTCTCAAAACAAAGGCCATTCCTTTTTTCTGAGTAAAGGAGAAATTCTAGCTTGTCGGTGCAGCTAAAAAAGACGGGGGAGAGGAGGTGGGAGGTTTAAAGGTTGTTCTTCAGCCCTAGAGACCCAGATAACATCGTACCAGCTGAGCTTCCTGGAGCCAGATCGAATTTCCCAGTCCCCTTGGACCCCTCTGCCGCACTCAGACAGGCACAAGCGCATCAGGAAATGCCTTTCTGGACAATCCAAATCCCACCTTTTTCTCTGAACATCATTGCTCATTCCCCTGACCATCCATCCTCCTCACTGCCTACCAAAAGGATTTTTCTGGATCGCAGTTCTGACCGGTCACCTGAAGTCCTGGAGTGCTTCTTGTATCCTATTGAAGTGGTTCACAAAATATCTTTTTTTGATAGTGGATTATAAAGACCCCCAAGCCTAGCGGCTAAAAATCCAAGTGGCTCCTGAAACACACCCTCAGTGCCTCACAACCTCCTCCTCCTATTTAATGTCTCAGCACCCTTTTATTTCAAGTCCCCCAACTGGGATGGGATTTGTGACCCAAACATGGTCAATTGACATATTCCTTCTCCTAGGGTAAGTGATTGATTGGATCATAAATGAGCGTGTAACCCACACTGAGCCTGTGAGAACCATCCTGAGGATTTTGGCTCGAATAAATGGGGAAAGGATGCTCTCATTCCCCTAGGGACACAAGTTCAGAGCTGCTGGGTACTACCTTTGCCACCATTTGGTGGCAGCAAGCATGTGAATGAAACTAACACAAGCAGAGCTGAAAGGTGGATAGTGCCCTGATATCCTTAGAGCCCCTGGATCCAGCCACGCCTGAAGCTGGTGCCATGGATTGATTTTTAGTTCCCCAAGCCAATCAATTCCCTTGCTGGCTTAAGTCAATATGAGTTGTATCACAACCCTGAGAGGACTGGCTAGTGCAATGAATACATAAGTGCATAAATGGGGACATTGATCCTTACAGGGTTGATGTGAGGATTAAAGCATATAAAATTCATGAAGACAATCAGTAAAGAACTTGAAAAATATGAAGCAATGGTGTCCATCCCTTAAGGCCTTACCAGTCACTCCAGCTCCACCTTCTCCTGGCCCCTACCCCTTCCTCATTGATCATTTCCAAGCCTCATCTTGCTATCTTGCTCTGACTGAAAGTTGTGCACAGCTACCCTGGGGAGCCAAAATAAACTATAAACTTGAGGGGGATCAGAGCCCCATCTTTCCAGTCCCCATGGTTTCTAGCTGAGCTTGGCACACAGCGGATGGCCAGCAGTGTGGTTGAACTGAATGTGAGCAATGTTGAGGGCTCCTCTTCCGCCTGTAGGCTCTAGCTTTCCTTTCCCAAATGCTTCAGTCCCTCCCCATCATGAGCAACCACATGCTGTTGTGATCTGGAGCTAGACTGCTGGGTTTCGGATCCCAGATTTGCTGCTTAATAGCTGTGCAACTCTGAGCAACTCACTACTGCTCTGTGCCTCAGGTCCTCGTCTGTAAAATGGACATGAATGCATTATTCCATGGCATTGTTACGCGGCTTAAAGGAGACAATTTATTTAAAGCACTTGGAACAGTACTTCCCCGGCACTTGATGAGTACTCAGTAAATGTTACGGTTTGGGGGTTTGTTTTTTTAAGTCATCCCCAATATGTCTTTCTACCACAATTACTGAAGTCAGCATCATCCCCTAAATCATTTATGAAAAAATATGCTTCTCTCCATCTCTTGCCTCCTAACTGGTCACCATGTCCCCTCCTGCCCTGCTCCTCTGGGAGGTAAAAAGATGAACTTGTCCCTGGTCTATTTGTAAGACCTTGGCTCCAGCCAGCCCAGACAAGGGGGGCAGATCCTAGGTCTGCTCCCCTTTTGACACCTTCCCAAAGGAGCAAAACAAAGAACTCCAAAGCTTTGAGGCTTGTGGGCCCTACAGCCCAAGCTCTTTATACAACACAAAACACTGGGGAGCTGATAACATCGTGTGATTCTGTGGACGAGGGTCAGACCATGGGAAAGTATCACTGATCCCTCTGCTTGGCCCCCTTCCTGGCCCTCCCCTGTGGATGCAGCCCCACACTCTGAATGACGCCATGGCCCTGTGCACTCTCTGTACCAAAGTGTTCTCAAGACAGTCCATCTGCAAGTTTATTCGGGGGGAGTCTCATTTGCTATGATTTGGGGAGATACTGCACCGCAAATTACTGTTTCCTCTCACTGCTGCCTGAATTTCCACCATTAGCCACTTACGCGTGGGGAGCAGTAGAGCTCCAGAAGACACAGGATCCGAGGGCATTCAAAACCCTCTGGATCATCTTGGCTGGCCAAAGCCCTCTCCTCTCCAAGCCCCGCTTTTCTCATCTGCTGAACGGGGACGTATTCTATGTGGGAACCCCAGAGGGCTGTGAGAAAGTAACCAGGTTCCATGCAACACGCAGCCCAGCTCTTGCACAGGATTGGTAAGTGATCCATAAATGTAGGATCCCTTCATTTTTTATGTTTTAAAAATTGCTCCCTCTTTTAAATGTAAATTCTTGAAAGACCACTGGTGTCTCACAGAAGACATCAAAGAAGGGTCCAATCGCCGTCCCCCCTGACAAAGGAAAGCTGGGTCTTACGCACTTTACAATGGGACAGAATGTAGATTTTTGTCTGCAGTGGGTGTGAAAAACTTACTACTGGGATTGAAAGAAGACCATCCTCGCCACTACTGACTAAATACATCAGCCCCTGATTTCAGAGTCCGGTGGGTGCCGCTCTGGCGGGGTCTTTACAGGAAATGCTTAGACCCTGGTAGCTACCACAAACACGGGGACCACAGGGAGGCGTTACCTGCATACGGATCCAGCCCCCCCGCCTCCGCTGACGTGCTCAAGTTTTACCTGCTCCTTGTTTTACCTGCAGAGAAACTGGGGGAGAAACCCCACCCGCAGTTTCTCTGCCCCTTGTAACACCCGGCCCCGGTTTTTCGTCCCCTCTCTGCGTCTCTCCACTCCAAGCCCGCTCGAGGCTCCCGCGGTTCCCTCGGCCTTCTCAACGCCTCTCCATTTAGCCCTGTGAACTCCCTGCCAGCAATGCAGCGCGTGCGCCCAGTCCTCCCCTGCGCCCCTCCAGGTCCCACGTCTTTCCCCCAGGTAGGGTTGCCAGATAAAAGACAGGACGCCCAGTTGGATTTGAATTTCAGAAAAATAGTCGATGACTTTTAATAGAAGTATGGCTCGCGCAATTCACAGGACGTGCTTGTACTAAAAACGTATTAGTTGTTTATCTGAAATTCCAGTTTAACTGGTTATCCTGTATTTTTATTTGCTAAGGCCTGCACTTTATCCCAACCCAAGCGCCCTCTCCTCCCTCGCAACCCTCCTTGCCCCCCACGCGCCCTGTGTCCTTGGTCTCACCCGGGTGCCTGGCTGGCGCGCCTCTTTCGTGAGCCCCACCCCTCACGCTGCCCTCCAAGTCCCGCGCGGTCCTTGCGCCCCCTCCCAAACACCCTTCAACTCTCCAAGTGTCGCTCTTCATTTCGCCCCAGGAAACTCGCCCTGACTCACGCGCCCTGATCCCTGCCCCGCGCATCTTTCTTGGTGCGCACCTCCAGGACTAGAACCCCCTCCGTGAACCGCATCCTTTGGTCCTCCACGGCAATCCCAAAACCCCGCTCCCTAAAGCGCCCAGCGCTCCGCCCGCACATCGTGCTCCCGGGAGCGCACCTGGGCAGGCCCGAGCGTAGTCGGCGCAGCAGTCCCGCACCACGCTGCACGCCTGGTCGCAGAAGCAGCGCGGAGGCCCCAGGGCCGCGCAGGTCGGGTCACGGCCAGGGCAGCAGCGGCCCAGCGCCGAGCAGCCTTGCCCAGGCCAGAGTGCGCCCGGCGGCCCCCGCGCCCAAGACACCGCGGCCACCGCGGCCAGGGAGAGGGCCAGGGGCAGGACCCGCGCCGCTCCGTGAGGGGCCATCGCCGGGCTTTGGCTGGGAACCCAATGCCTACAGGGACGGACCCCAGCGGCCCGCCCCGTATTGGGGCGGAGGCTCCCCGCCCGACCCCTCCCCTACCTGTCACGGAACTAGTATCCACCTCCATTCCTCCCATCCCAACTTTGCACAGCTAGTGGAGGCGAAATATCAGGATAATAGCGGTAATAACCGCAACAACTTTGCACGGTTTCCCCAGATTCCAGGGAAATTGAGGCCACACACAAGTTCATCAAAGCAATATATAATAATATAAAACAATAGTGTATTGTTATAACAATAATAGCAATAGTCACTATACCATAATATATTTTCTTAAATCCTCACCTGAGGGTATGTTTTTATTAATTTCAGAGAGAGAGAGAAGGGGGAGAGGGAGAGAAAGAGAAACACTGACGTGAGAAAGATCGGCTGCCTCCGGTAGGCGCCCCAAACGAGGATGAATCCCACAGTCTAGGTGTGAGCCCTGACCAGAAGCGAACTAGCAACGCCCCCACACCCCCCGCCGGTGCACGGGACTGTGCTCCAACTGAACCACTTGGTCAGCGCTCTACAGCCACGATTATAATAGCAATAATACCAACGATAGGTGTCAATATTACTAAAATAGTAATAATAGTCATACTAATTGCCAGATAAGTAGGCTGGGAGCCAATCTGTGTATCAGTCGCAAGAATTAGCCAAACCTGAGTTCCCTGTACCTTTTTTTCTATATTCCTACCATCTTGACTGTCATTTCCTGAATATTTCTGTTCACATTGACTCACTTTTAAAATTTAAAAGGATTTAGCTGTTACGAACCTGCATCACACAAGAGAATGAGGAGACAACCACACGTCTGGGAGGCAGTATTTTCAAAAGACACATCCGATAATGGACTGTTATGCAGACTTTGCAAAGAGCTCGTAGACCTCAACAAGAAAACAAACACTCCAATAGAAAAATGGGCCAAAGACCTAACCAGACACCCCACCAAGGAAGACACACAAACAGCAAAGAAGCATGAGAAGAGACGCTCCACACCGCACATTATCAGGGAAACGCAAGTTAAAATAATGACATACCACGGCATGCGTATTGGAACTGCCAAAATCCAGACTGCTGACGTCACCAAGTGCTGACAAGGAGGAGGAGCAACAAGAGCTCTCGCGCACTGCCGCCGGAAACGCAAAATGGCACAGCTACTTTGGAGGACAGTTTGGCGGTTTCCTGCAAAACTAAATAAACTCCCACAGTACAATCCAGCAATCTTGTTTCTTGGTGTTTACCCAAATGAGTTGAAAGCTTATAGTCATACAAATACCTGCACGCAATGTTTATGGCAGCTTTATTTGTAGTTGCCAAAGCTTGAAAGCAACCTCGATGCACCTAAGCGAGTGGATAAACTGTGGTACATCCAGACAATGGACTATCATTCAGCACTAAAGAGAAATGAACTATCAAGCCATGAAAACACATGGAAGAATCTTAAGTGAATATTAGGAAGTGAAAGAATCCACTCTGAAAAAGCTACAAACGGCATGATTCCAACTATAAGACATTCTGGAAAAGACAGAATCATGGAGACAGTAAAAAGACGAGTGGTTTCCAGGGATTAAGGGGGAAGAGCGGATGAATAGCTGGGCACACAAGGCTTTTAGGGCAGCGAGACTACTCTGTGTGGTGTTATGATGATGCACATATGTCATTATATCTTGTCCAAATCCATAGAACACACCACACTAGAGTCAACCCTAATGAAAACTATGGACTTCCAATGAGGATGTGTCCACACGGGTTCATTGATTATAACCCGTGATATAATCACGGTGAGGGGCTGGGTATATGGGAACTCTGTATTTTCTCCTCAATTTTACTGCGAATCTAAAACTGCTCTAAAAAATGAAGCTTATTTTTTAAAGGAGAAAAAAAAGACATCGCTACTATAAATGCAAAGCCAGTAATATTTTTTTCATAAGTAAAAAGAGAAGGAAGGAAGGGTAGAAGGACAGAAGGGATATCCAGGGTCCGGCAGAAGTAACACCTGCTTGAGTGTGGTTGGTAGGGTAATGATATAGGTGTAATAATTTCTAGTCTTAATTTGAACATTTCACCTAAAATATCATACAATGTGCTTGAGTGTGATATTGTTATGGCACAGAATTACATGCTTGTGATTTTGTAATAAAAAAGGGGTGTTATTGGTGCCAGACCCTGTATATATTTGATTTACCAATGTTTTAATTACCAAGAAAGAGAAAAGAAGAAAGGAAAGAAATATGGATAGAAAGATAGAGAGAAAAATAGAGAGAGAGAGAGAGAGAGAGAGAGAGAGAGAGAGAAGGATTCTAGTGATATAAGCATCAAGTGGGTGTGGGCAGCCACTTATGACCATGACATGTCCCTGAAAAGTCCCCTTGGCAAGGCCCAGCAGCCTCCTGTAGTTTCCAGCCTCCTTTATCTGGTTTCTCTCTGTTATTCCAGGTTTGAAGCCTCCAAGTAACTGGTGACCCAGTTCCCAGAAAAATCTTCCTTTCTGTCCTTTTGTAAGGGCCCTGGGGACCACCAGGCTCTTTGGCAGATGCCACGACTGAGGGCACAAAGAGAAGCTTATCCTCTCAGCAGGGAGGGAGGGCATCAGAATGCAGAGAGCTGTCCAGCTGAGCCTGGGCACCCCTCTCTGCATGGGTCTGCGCCGCAGGGTGCTGTGCTCTGGGTGTGGGCAGGGGCGTGCTGGGCAGCCTCGCTTCACTGTTCACATTTGTCCCTGTTATCTACTGCTGCATAATAAACCACCCCAGAACTCAGAGGTTTAAACAGCAATTTATCATTATCGCTCATAGTCCCATGGGCTGACTGGGCTCAACTGGAGGCTGTTGCTAGACTGTCTGTCATGCAGTTGCAGGCAAAAAGCAACCGAGGCTGAAGTCATCTCAAGGATTCACTGGGCTGGAAGTCCAAAGTGGCTTTTTCACTCACCTGTCAGTTGCCCCAGCTGAGGTGGCTGGAACAACTGGGGCCTAGCTGACCATCTTTTTCTCTCCATATAGTCTTTCCCCGTCACTAGCTTCGGCTTCCTCACATCATGGCAGTCTTAGAGTAATCAAAACTTCTTCAGTGGCAGCTGGCTTATCCCAGAGCAGTGTTCCAAAGGTCAAGGTGAAAGCTGCAGGGCTTCTTAGGACCTGGCTCAGAAGCCAGGCATGTCACTTCTGCTGTTATATCCCGTTGGTCACACAGTGCCAGCCCAGAATGAAGGTGGGAGGGGCTACTCAGGGTGTGTTTCTTGGTGGACCAGCCACGACAATGCTGTGTGCCTTTCGACATTTTCTTCTCTTTCTTCTACCTTACTAGCCACTCCTGTTTCCTCAAGTCATCCTCATCTTCTGGGTTCAACTTAATCAAGCGTCCCAGAACTCAACCCTGGGCCTCTTCTCCCCTTACGTGATCTCCGCCATTCTAAATACCTATATGCTGACAATTCCCAAATTTACATCTCCAGCCTGGACCTCTCCTCTGAAGTCTAGACTCCAATCTCCAACTATACTCAACGTCTCTGCTTGGATGTCTCACAGAGACCCCAGCATTAGCAGCTCTAAAAACAGCCCCCACCCCCTGCTCCCAAGCGCTTCACTAAAGAATATACTTGCCCTGGCTGGTGTGGCCCAGTGGATTGAGCACCAGACTGCGAACCAATGGTTCAAGGTCCCCTGGTTCAATTCCCAGTCAGGGCACATGCCTGGGTTGTGGGCCAGGTCCCAAGCTGGGGGCATGTGAGAGGCAACCAATGTTTCTCTCCCTCTCTTCTTCCTTTCCCCTCTCTCTGAAAATAAATAAATAAAATCTTTTTTTTTAAGAATATACCCAAATAGCCAATAATTGCACATAAAAGGATACTCAATATCATGAGTTGCTAGAAAAATACAAGTTAAACTCACAGTGAGATACCACGACACATCCATTAGAATGTCTGAAATTGGAAAGACTGATCACAAGAAATGTTGGCAAGAATGTGGAGCAGCAGGAATTCTCATTCTAGGGTGGGGGGGGTTGCCAAATGTGGTAAACCACTTTAGAATATGGTTTGGTAGTCTCTTGAAAAGTTAAGCATGCACCTACAACATGACAGGACCCAATCACTCCACACATAGGCATTTCCCCAAGAGAAACTAAAACATTTGTCTCCCAGAGACTTTGACACACAAATGTTCTGAACAGCTTTATTTGCAATCACCAGAAACTAGAGACAACCTAAAAAGGTCATCAATGGATGAATGGATAAACAAATTGCGGTAGAGCCGTACAAAGGGGTGCTACTCAGCAATAAAGAGGAACACATTATTGATACCTAAGACATGGGTGGATCTCAAAATCATGATGCCAAGTCAAAAAGCCAGCACCCACCACCCAAAAAATGAGTGCATACCGTATAATTCCATTTATATACATTATAGTAAATGGGAGCTAATTTATAGTGACAGAAGTTAAGTCAGTGGTAGAGAAGAGGAGGGAGGGGGTGTTGTAAAAGGGCTCAGGATTGGATGGTAGATTTGGTGGAGGGGGTATGTTCACTATCTTAATTGTGGTGAAGTTCTGATGGGTCTGTTTTAACTCCCTGAAGGTAACTGTTGTTAACAGTTTGGTGTGTATTCTTCCACACAGGGCCAGCTTGAGTTCTGGGACGCTTGATTAAGTTGAACCCAGAAGATGAGGATGACTCAAGGAAACAAAGGAGTGGCTAGTAAGACAGAAGAAAGAGAAGAACTAATCAAAACTAATCTAATTGGGCACTTTAAATATGCTCCATATGGTGTACTTCAATTATACCTCAGTAAAGTTGGAAAAAAATGAATTGAAAGAAAACAATAAAGAACAACAAAAAAGATACACTGGAAGAATACACATCAAACTGTTAACAGTTACCTTCAGGGAGTTGAAAGCGGGGCAAGAACTGTCACCTGTTACCTTCCACACAGCTTTCTAGTCTAAATCATTTTTAAGCATATATTAGTTACAAGTTTAAGAAAAAGAGCAGTACATTTTTTGCAAACCCCCAGCCTCTGCCTAGCCCTCAGGAGGTCTGTCGCATGCCCCCAAACAGGCCAGGTCGTTTTGCTAAACAAAGATACCTCCTGGATTTGAGCCAAGGGTTTCTAGGGGCAAATTCCCATCCGGAGACAATGAAAACTGTGCTCCCTCAGAACAGGGACTTTATTTACACCTTATATCTACATTCCGGACTGGGGCCCATGTGGGACGATTGCCCAGGAAGATAATGGAGTCATTAATCTCTGCCCAAGACGGGCTCCCCTTGCCAACTTCCCATCTGGGTAATTAAACCAGCTGGCAGCCCCATATCAGTCTCCAGGGCGTCTGCAGGACTGAGGAACAGGGCCGCTCTGGAAGCCACCCTTGGCTTCTCCAGAGGGGCAGTTTCCTGGGTGACGTTAGGACAAGCCAGCTCGGCCCAGGCTGGGGTCCTCGGACTTGACTTGGCTAGGCGCAGGACACAGGCAAACATGGACCTCTTGGCATGCCAGGACGCTGGGAAGAGCTGTCTGAGCTCCTGTCTTGTGCAGTTGCCCACGTGTGTGCTCCTGTTTTTCCTAACCTCACCCCAAACGTTGGCTCTTTGAATGACGCAGGAGTTGGCCACCCCACAGCTCATCCACCTCTGCCCCACCCCCACTAGCTTTCTTTCTTTGCAGATAACAGCACCAAGGTATTTCAGGGAAGTACCACCTCCCCCTGCCCCAGACCCAGAATGTAAATATTTTTTTGCCCATTCAGTGGGAGGTGGTGCCCTCTCACCTGCTATTTGGGCACCTATATGAGGAAACATAAGTAGCTGAAACTTGTTCCTAGTGGGGTTTGAAGATTTCACTAGAACTTAAATTTTTGGTGTTAAGAGTTAACTTAGCAATGCACAGCTTCTTTTTCAAAATCTTTATTAATTTTGAATATTTATTTATTTATTTATTTATTTATTTATTTATTTATTATTCCTATCCCCCCACAACTCCCCTTTGGTAACCATCAGCTGGTTCTTTATATCTATGATCTGTTTTTGTTTATTCATTTGGTTCTTTTTTTTTATTCCACATGCAAGTGAGATCATACGGTATTTGTCTTTCTCCGACTTGTTTCACTCAGCGCAATACCCTCTAGGTCCGTCCAAAATTTCATTCTTTTTTATTGTTGAGTAATATTCCATTGTATTGGTATACCACATCTTCTCTATCCATTCATCTATTGATGGGTATCTAGGTTGCTTCCGTAACCTGGCTTTTACTAGTAATACTGCATGGTAAACCTTGACTAGGCTTAACCCTCCCTGCTCAGAGCACAGTCCAGCATCAGCATCCCCTGGGAGCTGGTTGAAAATGCAGACTCTCAGACCTCACCCAGCTTACTGAACCAGAATCTTCATTTTAACAAGGTCTCTGGTTATTTGAACACAGTAGTTCTCAAACGTGGCTGGACATTAGAATCCTCTGGAAAGACTTTTTCTTCATGCCAATGTCTGGGATCCTCTGCTGAGATTCTGATTCAATCGTTCTGGAATATGATCTGGACAGCAGCATCGTTTTTTCTACAGTATAACACACATTTAGTCAAGTGCACTAACTTTAGATGGATAGCTTAGTATTTTTTATACATGTGTACATCCACATAACCAGCACCCAGATAATGACAGAGACCATTTCTAGCACCCCAGAAAGTTCCCTCTAGCCCCTTCAAGGTAAGGTGATGAACCAACCAATTTGTCCGGGAGTTGAGGACATGAGACTTTCAGTTCTAAAACCAAGGAAGTCCTGAGCAAGCCCGGACAAGTTGGTCACACTGCTTCAAAGTTTACACTCCCTCCCAGCTCCAGGTAACCCCTATTCTGATTTCTATCTGGCGCTAATTTTAAGAGTAGCCCAGATGGCGCTGACGTGCATCCGGGCTGACTCCAGCGCGTCTCAGCATCACCAGGAGGCCTGGTGAAAACTAAGCTGAGCCTCACCCCTAGGCTTCCTAATTCAGCAGGTCTGAGGTGCAGCCCTTCCATTTCTAGCATGGTTCCCAGGTGCTGCAGGTGCTGCAGGTGCTGCAGGTGCTGCTGGTGCTGCTGGTGCTGCTGGTCTGTGGACCTCACTCTGAGAGCTGCAGGTCTAAGCCAATCACAGTAATTCTCCCCTTGCCAATAACTGGTTTAGCCTTGAGCACATGATGCACTTCTGGCCAATGAGAGGTAAGGAGAAGACCACTGGGAGCCTCCGAGGCAGCATTTCGGTAAAGTCTGTAAAAATGGAACCTCCGGATTGTGCATATCAGCACCCCTGGATGGGGAATGGGGAAGGGGGCTCCTGGGAGGATTTTCTCACCGGTAGACAGATGCGTGGGAGGGGATGCTCTCCTCTTCCTTTGAAAGTTCAGTGGTGTCTGGCTGTGGCTCTGGAGCGGCCTCGTGACCTTGAGACAACAAGCCTGAGGACTAAACACTCGCCACCCAGGATGGGGGAGGGGAAAGCTGGAGAGAACTCGAGTCCTTGCAGAGGTTGTTGAACTGCTGAATGACCACCCCCATCCCCGCAACATATAGTTGGCTTTTCTCTTATTTGTGTTGAAAAGCACGTGATGCCCTGCTATTCAAAGACTGGGCCAAGAACTAGCAGCCCCGTCAAGGGGGAACAATCCACGGGCCGGGGAAGCACAGCGGAGGGCACTGCTCCTGGGGGACTTGGGGTCAGGGCGAGTTTTACAGAGACTTAGAAGAGGCCATACGAAACAGGACGTGATTGGCTCACAGGCCCTATTTTCTGGGGTAAGGTAAGCTAGCTAGGGCTGAGGTGGAGCGTTGTGACTGGTGTTATGTCTCCTTGACAGGTAGGTGTCTCCAGTAAGCGTTGATTTAGGTTTAGATTTGTGAGAAAGGCAGCCTCCTTTTTGTGAGTCTTGATGACTACAGATGCAGACTCTGCCCAGGCTGGTGTGGCTAAGTGGCTTGAGCGCCTGCCTCTGAACCAAAGGGTCGCTGGTTCGATTCCCACTCAGGGCACACGCGTGGGTTGCGGGCCAGGTCCTCAGTGGGGGGCATGTCAGAGGCAACCACACATTGATGATTCTCTCCCTCTCTTTCTCCTTCCCTTCATCTCTCTCTAAAAATAAATAAATAACATCTTTTTTAAAAATTAAAATAAAAATGCAAAATCTCGGGCCCCACCACAGACCTACTGAAGCAAGGTCTGCATTTTAACAAGGTCCCCACTGTAAGGCCTGAGAAGCTCTGCTCCAACCTAAACAGCAGCACATAGGCCTTGGGTTTTCTGGACCTTTCTGTGGGCCACCTCCTCCATCTAATAGCTGCATAAAATCATATTATTATTGATAATTGTATGAACGGATGCCATGGGCACCTCATACAGAGGCCACCTGGTCAGGTTTCCCTTGCATCTCATTGGTCAGAAATAGGTCACATGCTTCGATGCAAAGGAGGCCGGGAAGGTGAGTGACTGGCTGCATCTGCCTCTGTCAGGAGAGACAGGCTCTGCCAGCAAGGATTCGGATTGGGTAGGAACCTGCAGCGTCCACCACAAACACTATTCATGACCTTTTTCAGAGTTGGGACAAAACTCAGAGCTATAAAGTTGCTTGCCTAAGGCGATATTATTAGAAAGTACTTGCCACTTTGTAGCAAACTGGTACATTTTTATAAATGATGGTGGCTGAATCAGCTGGTGCCTAAGCTGGGTCTTAAACCCAGACCCCCATGAGCAGTATAGTGATTTAGCCACTTCCTCAAGCTGCCTCGCTCTCGCCCTTTGTGTATATTCATATCTTAAATATATATATATATTCTTAAGGACAGAGCTAACTCAGTGTGCAAAGGGTATCTGTGTGACTTCTTGTGTGGCTAGCCACAGTCAGGGAGAAGGGATAGGATGCCTGATAAAACTGGAATTTTCTTAGCTGCTTTTGGACACCGCCCAAACCCAGAGTGTGTAGGACACTCTTGGACACACAGGAAAATGTTATTTTTCACCATTTCCTGCCAAATGTCCAGCTGGTTCCACTGGTAAAAATGATAGAGTTTAGGGTGGAGCCTGGTTCCTGACCCTGTCTGCATGGCTAACTTTCCAGCTCAATTTCCCTCGCAGCAGAGAGGGTCTGGGAATTAGAGTTACAGGCCAAGAAAGTCACTCCTAGTCCGAAGTCACTGCCTTTTTCTAACCTCATCTCAGAAGTGACATTCCACCACTTTTGCCATAGTCCATTCATTAGAATCAAGTCACATTCAAGAGGAGGGGATTAGAAAAGGGTGTGAATACGCAGAGATGAGGATCATTGGGAACGAATGTGGAAGCTGCCTCACATGCCACATTTTGCACCTCAATTTAAGAACTCCAAAATCTATTTTATAATAAAAACAACCACCGTTATTGAGTGTTTATGTGCCAGACATGGTGCTACGAGGTTTACATACACCGTTGCCTACAGTCCTTACAACAACCCTATGAAGTAGGTACAATTAGTATTATCCCATTTTTCTATGAGGGAATAGGCACAGAGAGGTTAAGCAACTTGTCCAAAGTCATCCAGCTAGTAAATGGCAGATCCAGGAACAGTGATTAATATTCGCACAGGACTTGAGAATTACAAACCAGTTTCTTTTACCCTCCCAACACTGTGAGGTAGAGATCATAAGTTATGTTTTTACACATAAGAAAGCTAAAGCTTAGAAATAAAAATGGCAGAGGTTATTGTGTTCATACTTGCCACATACTAGCCATCTTTTTAGTGATTCACATTCATCACCTGAATTTATACTCCCGCTAAACGACCAGGTGCTGCTATTTAGAGATTCAGAATGAAAAATATTTAAATAATCCAGTGCTTCTGTAGGGATGGTTTTCTTTTTAAAAAATTTTATTTTAGAGGGGAAGGGAGGGAGAAGGAGAGGGAGGGAAACATCAGCATGAGAGAGCAACATCAATCGCTTGCCTTCTGAACGCACCCTGACCAGGACGGAACTTGCAACCTGGGCATGTGTCCTGACCTGGAAGGAACCGGCGACCTTTCGGCTTGCGGGACGGCACCCAACCAACTGAGCCACACTGGCCAGGGTGGTTTTCCTTAACACCTTCTATGGGTTAGGCACATCTTGCTCAGGATCTGTTTTCTTCTGTTTCAAGAGAGTTTTTACAGGCTTAGCATCATGTGGGATTTGACATCAGATAAAATTTAGTGCTTGGACAAATAATATAAGGCTGAGCCCGTTTCTCTGACCTCAGCTGAGGTCCACCAACTGGTCAGTTTTTCCAGTAATAATCAGTAAATTCAGAGATTTTTCACTTGGGAGAACTTTCCAGATTAAGGGGAAAAAGCCCTAGTGGCAGCACCCATGGTTAAATTAAATGAAATAAGTGTGACATTAAATTGCCAACTCCACTCATTCTCCTATCTTGCTAATATATTTGGTAGGCATTATATGCTTGTCTATTGGACAGATTTTTTCTGAGCATCTTCATTGCACTTTCACGCCTGATGCTTTTCATACTTAATCTTTGCAGCCGGCCAGCGAGACATCTTTATGAGTTCCATTTTGTAAGTAAGAAAACTGAGACAAGGCAAGGTTGCATAATCGACCAAGATCACACAGCTGGGATGTGATCGAGCCCAGGTTGGGATGCCGATCCAGGTGAGATTGTATACGGGGCAGGAGTGGGAGGGGGATGATTGAGTCTAACACACAGAAACATCCTTTCCCTTCCTGGCAACGCCGTGGCTCCCACAGCATTCCCTGGGATTTTTCCTAGCTGGAAAATCTGAACAAAGAGTTGTTTTGTACTTTAATATTAGTACTGTTTTCTTTTCTAAATTTTAGCTATTTTTCATAACAGCCATATATTATTTTTATGTTCTGAAACACTGAATATTTTTATGTCCTTCCTGACTGGCTGTACGAATCATTTTTTAAAAAGGATATAAAAAGGTTTATTTATATCTTTCAAATTTTCCCTAAAAGCCACTTTATCTTCAAAGGGAAACTCTTTTGAAAATGATATTTCTAAGGATAAGTCCATCTAGGGCACTGCTGGAGAGTTCTTTACTACCCCTCAGTAAGAAAGGACCCTGAACCAGATATCAGAAACCCACCATGTATCCTTGGACAAGTCAAGCTCTCTCTCTGGGACTCAGTTTCCTGAATCTATAAAATGGGGCTAGAGTAGGGAGGAAAAATAATTTCCAATAGCTCTTACATCTCTTGCAGGCGATGGCTAAAAGTTACCAAATACACCTTAAGGCATGAAACAGGTGATGCAAATACTTTTCTTCCTAAAGGTAAGCTCATAAGAGTGAAAACCAGAGGGGGCCAGCTCTAAGACAAGTTACTTGCATGAAATTCTTTCTATGTCTATGTGTGTCATGGAAAGTTATTTTTTATGTTAACCCTGTAGTGAGTACTGCTCCTTCCGTATCACCAGAGTCTATTGTTGCCCTTGAACATTTTTGAAAATTGTGATAAAAAGACACATGACATAAAATGTGCTGTCTTAACCATTTTAAGTGTATAGCTCAGTAGCAGTAAGTCATGTAACCACCTTCTACTTTCTGTTTCTATGAGGTTGACTACTCCAGGCACCTCATATAAATGGAGTCATACTTTTTTTTTTGTCTTTTTGTGACTCATTTTAAGGATAACATCTCCAAGGCTACCCATGTTATAGAATGTGTCTGTTATACGTATATATCACATTTTGTGTAATCCGTTCATCAGGTGTTGCACATTTGGATTGCTTCCACCTTTTTGCTATTGTGAACAATAATGTTACTAACACGGGCGTAGAGCCATCTCTGAGACCCTGCTTTCAGTTCTTTTGGGTGAACACCCAGAAGTGAAATAGCTAGATAACATGGCAGTGCTATTTTTAATTTTTTGAGGGACCATCATACCATTTTCTGTAGCAGCTAAACCATTCTACATTCGTACCAACAGTGCACAAGGGCTCCGATTTCCTCACATCCTCTTCAACACTCGCTATTTTCTGCTTTTTTTGATAGTAGCCGTCCTAATGGGTGTGAGGTGATATCTCATCATGGTTTTGATTCGCCGTTCCCTAATGATTACTGATGTTAAATATCTCTTCATGTGCATATTGGCCATTTGTCTCTCTTTGGAGAAATGTCTATTCAAGCCCTTTGTCCCATTTTTAAATCAGTTTATTTGTTGTAGAGTTGTAGGAGTTCTTTATATAATCTAAATATTAACCCCTTAGCAGATACATGATTTGCAAATATTTTCTCCCATTGCATTGATTGACTTTTCACTCTGTTTATCATGTCCTTTGATACACAGATGGTTTTGATTTTGATGTCCAATTTATCTATTTTTACTTTCGTTGCCGAAGAATCATCTTTTATTGTATTACTTTTTAAAAATATGTACAATACTTATTTTTAAAAGATTTTATTTATTTTGTAGAGAAGGAAGGGAGAAAAAGAGTGAGAGAAACACTGATGTGTGAGAGAAACATCGATTGGTTGCCTCACACCCCCACCCGGGGACCTGGCCCACAGCCCAGGCATGTGTCCTGACTGGGAATTGAACCAGTGATCTTCTGGTTTGCAGAAGGACACCCAACCCACTGAGCCATACCAGTCAGAGCTCTAGTATGTTTTTTAATTACATAAGTAACACAACATTGAGGAAAGTTAGAAAATACAGAAGACATACAGATGGCAAATAACTTTATGAAGAGATGCTCCACATCATGTCTCCAGGGAAATGCAAGTTAAACAACAACGAGATACCACGCCTCATCAATTAGAATGGCCAAAATCTGGTACCTTGATGGCACCAAATGCTGACGAGGAGGTGGAGCAACACGAGTTCTCATACATTGCTGGTGGGAATGCATGATGGTGCAGCCACTTCGCAAGAGCTTGGTGGTTCCTTACAAAACTAAACATGCTGTTACTGTAGGCATCACTCAGCCTCACTCTCCAACCCCCCTTCATTTCCTGCTGAAGCTCCCACCCCAGGGCTGAGAGCTGTAGGTGCGGTCAGCCCATTCTCCAGGAACATTGAGCAAGGTGGACTAGGGTGAGCAGAGGACCAGGTCGGACAAGGGAAGACACTGGCATGGCCATTTACTACCGTATGGCTTAGGTAAGTCACTTCCCCTGTCTGAACCTCAGTTTCCTCATCTGTAGAGATAATAGTATCACCACCCTTAGAGGTTTGAGGTGAGGAGTAAATTATTTAAGCATGTGAAGTCCCTCGCATGGAGTCTGGTAGGAATTTTCAATAAAAGGCAGTTGCTGTTATTCTTGTGATGATGACGACTCAAGTAGGGAGAAATGGGGCTTGGCGAGGTGGTTTGACTTGACCAAACAGTGGGACAGTGAAATGCTTGAGGCGGCCTAGCATACACCGTGATAAACACCATGACACTCAGTAGCTATAGCTCCTTTAGCTGTAAACACATTAGGTCAACCTGTGCCAAAAGTGTCATCAAAGACCCAGTCTGCACACATTGCCATTTTAATTAACATCAGAGCAAAAAATGCTGTCACCCACAAGGACCACCCCCATCCCAAGACATCCCGCCTGTAAACTGTGGCCCCCTGGTGCCAGTTTGTTTTAGCAAAAGGACCATTTGCTTAAAGGAGTCTGCCGAGTGAGAAGATCCAGATTTCTCCTTTTCTCTTTTTTTAAAAAGAAGCCACAGATATAAGCCCAGGATGGTCTGTTTCTACCATGACTAACAGATAAAAGATAGTTGAAACAGACCTGTGGTTAATTGACATTGAGACCTTGGGAGGAATTGATCAGGGGACCCTCCAAATCCACCTACCCAGGCTTTGAAGCCAGTTTGGAAAACTATTGGGAAACCCCACAAACCCTAATTTCCTCCCAGACAACCTTGGAGGGAAAATCCAAGTCAACAGAGATATGAAGTTAGTTATGTATGAAAGTTACTCAAAAGGTACTAGGTTCACCGAGACTTTATCTTAACAGGTGCTATTGTCTCAAGCACAGTGCTCCCAGGAGTGAAGTTGCCAGATGTAGCAAATAAAAATACAGCCCAATGAAATTTGGGTTTCAGATAAACAGCAAATAATTTGAAATATGTCCCAAATATTGCATGGGACATACACGCACTGAGATATTTATCTGAAATTCAAATTTTACTGGGCATCGTGTGTTTTATCTGACCTAGAAGTCACAAGGGCAGTGCTGAAATTCTGGGCCATGAGACCCACATATGTGCTGCTCAGTCTTGTTTATAAGCTTGAAATCAGTTGGCAGTATTTTAAGGATTTCCAGCTTCCTTTAAAAATGGAAAGCCCCCGCCATGCTGATAGTAGCTGCTTTACTGTAGTAACCTAATGGAGACAGAAGGGAATGTAGGAAAATGGAAACTGATTACTGGCATATTAGTTTGAAGGGATGGGGGTAAATCTGTCTCTGGGTCATTTGTTGCGTGATGAGTCTGGTGGTCACACTTCAGATCACGCTTCAGGCCTGGGGAATCGCCCTTTCTCAGGCTCTGCTGCTGTAGATCCCATACAGGCTGGCTGTGGGATCTAAAAAGCTCACCCATCTGCAACGCACTGCCAGGCTCTCCCCACTCCCTTATAGGAGGACGGAAGCGTCCCTCCACAGGCTAGACATGTGCTCAAAGCGCCCCCTGCAGACACAGGTTGGAGCTGCAAGCCTGAGAAGGGCTCCAAGCTCCACTTTCCCTGCCAATTGGGTGGACCACATTGGAAGTTAAGCAAAGTCTAAACGGTGGTAAAAGAAAAACCTGGGGGAGGAGGGTGGAGATTTAAAGAAACCAAAAAGTAGCATTTGAGAAGCACTCTTACGTTCCAAGGTGAGTTTTAAGTGTTCCTTTACTCCTCAAAATATCCCTTTACAGTGGGTATCTTATCCATCTTTCTGATGAAAACAGTAAGCAGCAGAGCCAGGATTCTAAACCAAATTTGAGGCCAGAGCCCGTTTTAGTTATCCTACAGTTGACTTGTTCAGCTTTTTCAATTTTAACACATGTACAAGTTTCTGTAACCACACTAAGGGTTACCCCCCAAAATTCCTTGTGCTACTCATTCCTTCATATTCATACCCCTTTCCCATCTGAAGTTCTGGCCATCACTGATTTTCTTTCCCACATCAGGTATGTAACCATTTGAGACTGGCTTCCCTCCCTCAGGGTAATTGTCTTTGGGGTCCCTGCACTAGTTCATTCCTTTGCACTGAAGACCACTATGACTAACTGAGCACTTACCATATTTTGCTGTGTATAATGCATTTTGCCCAAATTTTTGAGGGAAAATAAGCATGTGCAGTACACAAGGGTAGTATTAATTACGTATGTAAATATCATACATTTGTTACGGGTACATAAAATTTCCTGTACCATGATATATTAAAATATAAATGCTAAAATTCCTTTAAATGCAAAAAACAAGTATTTAAATATAAATAATTGAATTTAAAAATTAAGAGATTTTTTTCCCTGAAAATTTGAGGCAAAAGCGTGGGCATGCATTATACATGGCAAAATATACTTTATATCAAGTGCTGCACTAAGCATTTTGACCCCATTCAATCCTCACAGTGCCTTGAGAGTAAGGTAATGTTACACCTTTTACAGACAGACTTGAAGCCAAGAGCTGGTGGAAGCCACAAACTAAGTTGTGTCTCTCCTACGCTAAGCCCTTTAGACATGAATTTATAACCTCAAAACTCTCGTAAGTAGGCATTGTCGTGAATCCCATTTCAAACAGGAAAACCGAGGCTTAAAGGCGTTAATCAATTTGCCCAGGAACCCTTAGCCAAGACAAAGCACCAGCAAATAAGTGTTTGGAGGGACTGAAGTTAGGAAGATATATGGGGGGAGCTAAAGGTAACCAGATTAGCCATGTGTCAGGAGAATTTTCCAGTTAAACACTAAAACCTTAAATTTAAAAATAAGGTAGTTCAGGCACAGCCCCCATCACACCTATTAATCTCATATATCAGCTCTGAAGCAGATGAGGGATCCACCTTCTACCCCTAGAGTTTGAAGTCTGTTGACATTTGGTTGTTAATTATCCGTTCAGTGTTTCTAAATCCCCAATGACCAAATCCAAGAGCATTTTGATTTCCAGGATTTTTTATTTTCCTTCTCCAGACAGGAGGCCTACAAAATTACATTATGCTTTCTCTGTAAAATACAGGGTCAATCTTTTCCAAGAGGCTTTGTATTCCAACTCCACTGGCAAGAAACTCCTTCGAAAGAGAAAAGGTAAATTACAATCAGTACTTCATTCTACAGTAAGTGCTGCTTGTTTGGGATATGGGAGCATCTGGTTCAACTTTAGGAACTAGGTGGAATGGATATTCAATTACCAGACCGAGATTTCCTATCCAGACAACCTACCTACCTCTTCTCCACCTCATTGAAGTCTATATCTTGTAACTATGTTTCTTTAAAAAAGATTTATTTTATTTTAAACAGAGGGGAAAGAAGGAATAGAGCGAGAGAAACATCAGTGTGTGGTTGCCTCTCGTGCACCCCCTATTGGGGACCTTGCGCAACCCGGGTATGTGCCCTGACTGGGGAACCAAACTGGTGACCCTTTGGTTTGCAGGCCAGTGGAGCCACGCCAGCAAGGCAATTTTTAAATGTTCAACCTCAGCCCAGTCTAAATCCTTTCTAATTACAGGGGAACAGTCAAGGAGAAATCCAGAAGCACGCCAAAAGGTTTTTAACGTTGATTCTAAAGGGACACAGCACCAATGTGATGCATACAAGATACTTTAGAGGCAAACAGGGGTATTTAAATATGAAACAGATAAGCAAACATTAAGGAACTACTAATATGCTTAAAGGTCAGTTATGGGGAGAACGGTCTAGCAATTAAAGGTCAGTAAAGTACCAACTTACAAATTGCAAAAACTGCATTTATACATACTAAACATTTTAAATTTAGAGTAATGAGTGATCACTGACCAAGGATAGAGAAAGTTTTGTTTTTGTTTTTTTTTTACAAGATTTTATTTATTTAATTTTAGAGAGAGGGAACAGGAAGTTAAAAGGAGAGAAGCATCAATCAGCTGCCTCTCAGTGCTGCCCTGACCCTGAACGTAAGTGGTGACTAGTTTTGTGGGACGGTGCCCAACCAGCTGAGCCACACGGGTCAGGGTGTGTTGTTTTGTGTGTGTGTGTGTGTGTGTGTGTTTAAATGGAGACTGGAAACCTACTTTTTTTTTTTCCCTTGTAAGACCTAGTAGTATCAACATGTTAACATACTCTTCTGTTGAGGACTTAATTCTCCCCTCCTGTTTTATAACTTCAATTTGGAACTGGGTCCCCAGGTTACTCCCAAGCAGTCAAACTCAAAACCCATCTACTGTGGGCACATGCAATAATCATTTTATTAATGATCATTAACACCATTTGCAGAACCTTACCTGTTACAGGGCAGACTGAGCCAAGGCAAGGGGAAGATCAGGCTGCCATCAGCTTACTTTCTGCCCAGTGACACATGGGGCTCCGGACCTGCACCAAGTTTACAGGTAAAACTAAGATAAATGACCTGAATGCTAAGAGGGAAAAGGACCCAGAGCAAGCCCAATCCTCACTTAAAAAAACCCACATAGAATGTCATTTGTTAGTGGTAAGCGGAAAACAGAGATGGAAGTTCTCCAGGGCCAATGCATCAGACAAAAACTGGCTAATAGTTTAGTTTGATCAACAGGGTCGATCTGATGGGGAAAAAAGTTATGTCATCACATGCAATGGCCAAACTTGAGTCACAGAAAATAGAACACAAGGAGGACAGCCCCATATGTAAAAGAAGAGCAGTCACTACCTCCTCCGCTCTCCAGATTCTGTCTGTTCAGCCACGTGGGCATAGGCACTTAGGAAAAACGGGCACATCACTTTCCAGTCCTTTCCCACTCCTGGATTCATCCTGGGCCACGCAAAGCCTGCTTTCTGCCAACAGTAAACCTGAGAAGAAACACAGAACATGAGCTCCAAACCACTAGACGCCCAAGGAAATGAGGGTTTAGGAGCTGTTCAGGCTGGCATATCAGACAGAAACTGGCTTAGAGAAGTTAGATCAACATGGTCGATCTGTTGGGGAAAAAAGCTCAGTCATCATACATGCCAGTACAAAGCTCCTGGCCTCTACAGAAAGAGCCCTGAACCAGGAATAAGATTTGGTCTCCTTCTAAATTACAAATTCATTCAGTATTTGAGCACTTGTGTCCCATTTGTTGGAAATATGAAAATGGCGGCTAAGACAAACACCTCTGCCTTTTTGAGCTCTTACTTGGTACAGGCCAGCGTGGTTGGTAAGAGCTGTCAGGAAATGGTTGGCTTTTGTCCAAGAGTCAGGATGTTGCATTTTAATATTAAGGCGTTATCACTAAAAACTCAGGACATTCTGGAACAGCAAGGTTTAAGAAAAAAAATACCCCCCCCCCCACCGCCGCAAAAGTCCAGCCCAGGCACATGAGACTGAGCGACTAGGTCAACAGAATGTGACATTTGACTTCCCTTTAAAAAATGTCATCATATCCACCCATTTGTAAATTTAAGTGCACAGGAAAGCTGTTTTCCTCCTGCCTCCACCTTTGACTCTGATGCAGTGATTTACAACCAATGTGCCTCAAGAATTTTTAAAACATGCAATACCTGACTATTTAGTCTGGGGCACTGACCTCTTTTCTATAAGATTGTCCAAAAAATGACAAGGGCCAACAAAACATTAGCGTCTGGTGTGAATTTAACAAAATTATACCAATTTTTAAAATCAGATCGGCAAAAAATGCATTTTTTGGTACTGAATTTTAGTAATTAGTGTGCCACAGGATGCAAAATGTTTAAAGTCGCTGCTCCAATGTATAAACTATGCTCCAAAACGGCCATTCTCTGGAGCATTTTCTCAACCCATTAAGTTTTCGCTTTCCCAGGCATATGTAGTCAATTTGGCTCAAATAAACTCATAAGAGGTGCATTTTTGAGAATTATAATAAAGCATTCAGGGCATTTTAAGGACTACGTATCGTTAAATCATTTTCAAACTCTGCTAGCCAAGGAAGTGGCTCCTCCGAGCACGTGTTTCCTGCACTAGGCCCAAGACACGCTTACCGGGGGTCAAGAGTCCAAAGGCTCTCGATGTCTACACGACATCGGGGTTCCCTTGGAGGCCAGCAACGACCCTCTCCTTCAAGATCCATTCTGTACCCTCTGATCATGCTAACCTGCAAAACAAAAAAGAGGGCATCAATCGCCATCTGCCCACTGTAGGAAAAGAACGTGGCCGGGCCTTTTGAGGCCGGTGTATCAGAACTAACTGGCAAGTGTTCAAAGGTATCAGCATGGTCGATCCGATGGGGAAAAAAGTAAAGTCATCATTTTCACCAGCCAAGGACTCCTCAGGTCCGTACACAGGAGGCAGGTTATTCCAGCTCTAATTGCTCTCCCGCGAGGTCCGAAGGCCTCTTAGGATCAGAGCAAGAGGCGCCACGGACGGAGGCGATGGCAAAAAGAGAAAGGGAGGAACGGAGATCTCGAAAAGAAAACAGGTCTAAGCTCACCACGCACGGAAACAACCCCGAGTTCTGAGGGCAGGATGACATCGGATGAGGACGACGGAAGAGAACGGGCCAAAAGAGCCAGGAGCGAGGTGCAGACGCAAAAGGAGGAGGCGGGCCGGAACCGTCCTTATATAAGCAGAGGGGCCTCTGCGCCTGCGCACTAGGCCCCAGGCGCTTCCGGTTCCCGCGGCGCGGCCCGGGAAATGCAGTCTCGGGCGCTCCTTACGAGTTGTTAAGGCCGCTCTAGCACCGCCCCCTTACTGTACCCACGGGGCCGCCATGTCGCACTTCACACGCACCAAGAATTCCGCCGAGTGCCCCCTCTTTCGGGGCCGGCGGGGCCTTGCCACGGCCTGGGGCGCTGTTCACCGGGCCCCCGCAGTGTCCTCCCCCCAGCCGCGCCCGCCCGAACCGCCGCGGGAAGCTGGGGCGACGGCTACCCGCCCCTGTCGGGTCTGAGGGCGGAGGAGCTCGCAGTGCCAGGGCCCCTCCTTCTCCTCTGTCCTCGCGGCTGCCGGCCCGGCCTTCTTTTCCCCGCCCGCCCCTCCCGTCCCGTGTTTGTGGAGAAAGGAAACCGAAAGTGTGCGGCTCTGGGCGGAACCGAGGACCTGCCGGGACCCAAACTGCAATACCAGACGGCGGCGAGAGGACGAGCCGGAGCAGGGTGAGCGTCCCCTGACCCGCGTCCCGGGCCCCCGCGAGCCCCGGCGCCCCCGCCACCCTCCTCGGCGCCTGTCACTTCCATCACCCTGCATCCTCAATGCCTCTGTCACGTCCATCCTCCTCCTCAACGCCCCCATCTCCCCC